>JADRCD010238105.1:0-47047 GCA_019843815.1 Montemys delectorum
ACCCCCAGCAGGAGAGATGTGTAATATTAGTCAAGCCCTCTAACATGCAAATAAAGATTCTCAGCCCAAACCAATGAGAAATAACTGCTGCCAAAATATGAATGACCCCCCAAAAACTATATATATGTATGGTATCCAGGGAAGTAAAGTGTGTGAAAGATCTACTCCGTGGTCTGAGCCTTTTGTTCTAGAGCTGTAACACTTGGGAAGAGGTCTGCTCTCCCTAAATGTGGCCTGAAGCTGCTCCGCACTCACGCGCTAGTCGGCCTGCCGGCCCAGCCCAACCTGACTCAGGGCAGCGTGGAGAAACAGAGCATCTTGAAAGACAGGGTAGAGACGCCCAGTCCATGCTTGCTCGATTCTATGCACAAGAGCTCCTCCAATCAAGCCGGTCCAGAGACCTCCGTGGGAAGCCGCAGGCAATAAGACCCGCAGGTCTTCAGAGCACTGGAGCAGTAACTAAGACATAACCTATCCTGTTCACTGCAAACAATATTATAAACTGCATTCAGAAGCAAAATTTGAAAATAAAATTTATTTCTGTTGATGAAAATCATTTTCTTTCAAGACAGAATGATAGTAGTATAAATGGAAACAAAAATATTCATGTTCCGCAAAGATCTAAGTAGAAAAAAGTAATTCTTTACTTATGAATAACATAATAGCATTATATTCCTATCTCTATTCAAGTTTATTTAGAGGACTATTATTTAAATTTTTGTGCAGAATATTTATTATGTCAAAAATAGACTGTTTATCATAGCGTCTGTTTGTCTCAGCCTAAGCAAATGGCACTGGCTACAGAACACTCATGAAATCAAATTGTTTAAGTTTGGCTATGAGCATCGACAATTTCTGTGACACTGAAGAAGTAATATAACACTTCTTTGTCCAAATTTCCTGTTAATTTGGTGGAAATAAAATTTCTGAGCAGAGTATATAACTGTACATTTAGTAATAATAACCCCTTTGTGGTTACATAAAAATATATGTTATAAATATATGACTGATATCTTAGTAGATAGAGAAGAAAATTGGTAAGAAACACTTGAAATGTTCAAACCCTTTAATCATTAGAAAAATGCAAATCTAAACTACTCTGACATTTCATTTTATGTTGGGGATTTGGCCTAATGCTGCATGTATTATGTTAATTTGTTTCCCAAAATTGCACAAAAATCTGCACATCTGCATGTAAGATGCTGAGGGACCCTGCCCCCACTTGATCTGATTGATAAATAAAGTTACCAGTGGCCACTGGCTGGGCAAGGAAATAGAGGCAGGACTTGGATTACCAGACAAAGGACTAAGGAAGGAGCAGGAAGAGGGAGTACCTCAAAAGAAGTAGATGCCAGGCCTGAGAGATATGGGTCAGAGAAAATAGTAGTAATATAGGTGCTGGGAAACTCAGTCTGAGAGGGTTGTGGGTCTGAGTCCAGGAAGCCAAGATGAGATGTAGGCTTTAGTAAGTAATAACTTAGGAATATCAGAGAGAGTATATTAGCCGCATGGAGGTTTGGAAGTGGCCTAAGCATTGAGCTGTTTAAAATATACTAAAATATAAAGCTGTATGCATGCGTGTGTGTGTGTGTGTGTGTGTGTGTGTGTGTGTGTGTGTGTGTGTGTTGCATTCAGGAACCAAAAACTGAAAACAACCTAGATCGTTCTCAACAGAAGAATTATTAAAGAATATGTGGCACATTTATAACATAGAGTGTTACTTGGCCTTTTAAAAAGTGTCATCATGATATTTGCAGTAAATGGATAGAATTAAAAAAAATCATCCTGGGTTAGGTACCCCAGATCAAGAAAGATGAATATTTGGGTATCAGTTGTTACATCAAAGTCAGCCAAGCTATGTATGATCTGTAGAATCACAGAGGTTAAGTGTAGAAAAGGGACTAGAGAAAACAGATAACTGTCATTAGTAATGGGAAATAGAATAAATACTTATAGATGAGTGGGAATAGGGAGCATCAGTTGAATACAGGGAAGGGAGAGATGGATGTGGGGGGAATAAGGAGAGACAAGTAAAATTCAGGACCATTCCAGGAGCAGTGTGGAAGCCTAGAAACTTCCATGTATATATATATCTCAAGGTGATGAAAGGAATTCACCAAATAATGGGGGAGATAGTTCTAACTAGCCACCTCTTATCATTAAATGAAGCTTCTATTCTGGAATTAGGTTACGCCTAATTGGGGTACTGGCCAAAGGGGCCCCACTGGAACCTCAAATCCCAAGACTATATCCAAGACATTTGATAGTTTTCTACAAAATGACAGAAAGGCCCCATTGCTGAAGACCACACCTAAGAACTCATTGAATATGGAGTACAACTTTTGCCTATAAAAAACTTCCACTTCTTTGTTCTAGAACCATTTTTAGTAGAAGGAAAGCAAACTAAAACTAGTTTAATATTCTGTTTTTGTCCTTTTATGATTACATAATACATATAGTACATTCACTACATAAATTACTCATGCTCCTAGAAGCAAATTACTTATATTAAGGAGTCTGAAACTTCTGTAGACATTTTCTTAGAAATTATATAACAAAAATCTGACCATATTATATTAGTCACATGAAAAGACTTTCATAAATGAGCTTCTGAAATTTTATAGCAATACACTTGTGCTCTCTTGAATTAGAATTTTATTGTTATTCTTTATCACAAAGCTGGAGCCTCATTTAGGAACATCTTTGTGTAGTAAACAATGCTGGAAGATAACATGCCATTTGAACAATATTATGGCAAAAATACAGTCCATTTTCTTTTTACACTAAAAGTATTTTCACTTCTGAACTTAGGTCCTTTCAGCAAATTTTAATAAAAGTTAAGCTACATGGAATGCTGACTTCTTGCTATCTTTTACATCTCAATTCCTACTTCTCCATTCTCATTTTCTACCACTTCCTAACAACACACAGCTTACTGTGTTACTACCCATGATGAAGGCTGAACTGGGATGACTGTGACAAAGATGCACATTGTCTTTTCATAAAGCAGATCAGCTAGCTGTGGCTTGAGAGGAGGGCAGAATTCATGCAGTCATTCGGAGTCTTAGATTCTTCATTCATTTGTTCTTGCCATTCATTTTCTTGGACTCTGGTTGGAACCAAACTGAGCTGCAAGTAGAAGAAAGTCTTATGAAAACAAGAACACAATTTTTCCTTAAGTTCAAGAGTGTCACAAATATCAGTATTAGCAATGGAGACTGAATTCAACACAGGTAAATGTGAAGTCTGCAGGTTGTTAGTTACATCATCATTTTATGTAAACTTTAAATCAGCAGAATGGACAGAAATAGCTATTTTGACTTTTGTAAACTTGAGAATATTCTGTTGCAACATAACATTATGTTATGCATCTTATTTCTGTCTAAGTTGTGTAGGAGACTAAAACTTATAATGTGTGGTTTTCTTTTTTTCATCAACATGAACAAAAAACTTGTTCATGGTAGAGAGCATTTCTTATTATTTTACCAATTATGTAGATTGCAAAGTTGTACCAGGCATACAGATCATAACAACTTCCTTTCATAGATGACACTCTGACACCTTAACAAATCAAAGTATTTTCTTGTAATGTCGCTCCTAATGAAACCATGGCTAGGAAAACCTCTCTTTAGTTTTTGGCACAATTTAAATAAGCCAAGCAATGCTGTGGGTCTTCCCTAACATGGAAACCATTAATTGCAAAAACTAAACATTAACCACTTGAATGACACTGTATTTACTATGCATGTTTTTGTTTCTAATGTTCCACTTCAAAGGGTTTCTTTTGTACCAGGATGCATCTTGACAACGAAAATTCCTTTCCTTTTCGTAATTTAGCCTCATCTTATAACGTACAGTTGGCCGTATGCTGAAGCACATTGCTAGCTTCAGATAACACAATGTTATTTGGTAGTCTTATTGTCATTGTTGGTATAATAAAAAATGATAAATGTTGTAGCAAAAAATACAAATGTCCTTGTAGTGAATATGATGAACATGCTAGAAAAAAGAATAACAAGCTGGTTGTTGATGAAGGAGAATATACACAAGATACTAACATTTGTTAGGAAAAAAATCTGAAAAATTCAGGGTAATGGTCAATACACAACCAGACTCTACAGTCAGACATATTAGCAACATTGTTCTATGTTTAACTACCTCATATGTTATGCAAAGATATTTTTCTTTTTCCCTTCTATATCTTAATGATCACATTCTTAAAATATGAAGAATAGAATATAACTTTCTTCATAGCATTATTGATTTAGTACATTTCATGAACCTGATAAAGCATAAGTAAATTACATCGATTATTGCCATCTCTCATTATGGATCTAAGTGATCAATATTACATAAGTGTATCTAATATGGTATAGTAGCTAATATAATACAGTGAAGAAGTTTTGCTTAAGCTAGTCAATTCTAAAATGGTCAATAAAAAGATCATTCTCTGAATCACAAACAGTTGCCTTCTAAATAATATTTTTCTATTTTTACTAAAAACACAAAGAAAAATGACATACTTTTTTAGTTAGTCTACATTGTGCCTATGGCAGTATAGCAATACTTAAAAGACCAGCATGTCCCCAGGGGAAAACAAGCAATGTCAGAGGGATAATGACAAAAGCATGCACAAATTACCAAATGCCTTAGCATCACTGAAAGCAAGTATATGTGAAATGGCTATTTTTAAAAAGAAGAAAAATAAAAACACTGTCAGCTGAAGATCCAAGTATAAGATTAAGAAGAGGAGAAATAAGAAATACAACGTAGCTTTTGCTTGTATGTCTGAGACTGATGCAGATGCATTTTTAACTATGACTGTCATGTCCCAGCTAATATCAACGCTTTAGCCCTTCTAAGCATCTTTACTAAAAAAAAAGCACAGAAGACATTTTTCATTTAAACAGAGGCTAGTTTTCTCAGATATCTGTGAACATTGCTATTGGTTGAAATTTGTAAAGTAATGATGCTCTTTCTGCCATTTGTCAAGCTAAATTGATATTAGAATCCAGCTATATTACTGTAGAATTACAGGACAGAATTGTGATTAACCTTGTCTCTGACTTGTAGATCCAATTTAGATGAAAGACTTCTCTAGAGGATTAAGTGCAAATCTCTTTTTGAAATACTTTAAGAATATAATTTATATTTATAGGTTTAATATGAAAGTGAGTACATTGCAACCAAAGTTAAAGAAAATAGAGATGAAAAGCATCAAAAATTATTGGTACTTCAACACTGACTACATTTTAGACTAAAAAATAGTTACTCATTATTTTGACATATATATATGTATAGACATATACATATATATGCACATACTATTTTGACACAATGTATACATTATATACACTACACATGGGCCAAATGCCTGTAGAGACCAGAAGGTCTTAGATAGCATTAGAACTAGAGTGAATGGGTAGTTTGTGAGCCATGTATGTTTAATGGAAAATGATCCCAGGTTTTGTGCAATAAGCAAAAATGTGCTCTTAATGACTTACCCATCCCTCCAGTCTTCTGAATTCACTTTGTGTTATTATTGCTTGTTAAATGAATGCTAAGTGACTGCACCTTTATCTAAATTAAGTTCTATGAATTTAACTATTTTCCATTTTAGTGGCATTAACGCTGCATTTAGAGAAAAATCTAAAATCAGAAACCTGTCAATCTTAAACATTAGTATTCTAATTCAAATATATTGTAACTATTAGACTTTAGTCTTTTTTAGATACAGAAATATTTACTTAATATTTAAAAGTAAATGTAAATTAAAATAATTTTTCTGTTTTAATTGAAATAATTTGTCTTATTGAAGAGTGGAGCTACAGTCACAGGAAACTTTTTGTAAGAGTTTAAAGATTGGAATATATATACCTTTATCATGCCAGTAATTATTTTCCATATTTGCTGTTGAGGTACTTCTAAGTCATTCTAGTACAACTCATAATATGCATCATGAAAAATCAACTAGTAGTATAACCCAGTCTCTAAATATTAAAATGCTGTAATATCTCTTATATGAACACTCTACAGTTTATTAATCCATTTGTACTTCAACACTTCAAAATAATACATATATTTTAAAAATATCAGTAATTTAAAAAATACCTTTCGAAAGATCACAATAATTATCTTTACACACACACATTCAAACGCACACACTCACACACACACACACACACACACACACACACACACACACACACACATAATTATAGAAATTGTCTCTGGTTCTTCTTCCCAGCCTCATACTCCTAAAAATAATACTCAGATTCAAAATATAATTACAAGTACTTTGGCCATATAAATCAGTTTTTCTCTGGCTAGGTCATACTTATCTGTTCTACATAGCTGGTTACCTGTGCTCACATGCCTTGTGTCTGTCTCATCACATCTTCTTGGGTGAATCTTCTAACTGGCACTACCCCAGAATCCTTTCTGTCTCTCAGATGTCTCACTCCCTATTTCCTGCCTAAGGTATTGGCCATCAGATTTATTATCAACAGGGGCCACATCCATACAGACATGGGATATCCTCTTTACACACCAACACACACATAAATTCCAGAGTAACACTTCAGTGGTTATATTGTTCATCTGTCATTGTTCTCAACTGCAGTGTGTTCATAGCTTTGCATATAAAATGTTGGTAATGTCTGCTTCAACAACTAAGATGATTAAGCTCAATTCTTATCTTGCAAACACTTTGTCCAAAAATGTTATCCTCATTACAGTAAGAAATACAAAAAAAAAAAAAAAAAGAGTAAGCAGAAACACATATATCCTTTGAGGTATCATGTAGGAGTAGCATAGAATCATGTCTTCCTATTCTTTTACTTTTTCGAGTTATTCAAGTTACAAGACCAAGACCACTTTACTTTCTTGGAAAGCTACTAACATTTAGTTACTAATAGAGCAGCATAATTACACAGCAGGCAAGACAGATACAGGGAGCAACATATGATTGTCATCGTTCTCTTTATTGCTACATTTTATATGTTTTCATAAGTAATAGTTAACTGTTTATTCAACTAAATTATCTACATGCAATCACGACCATATGTATTAATATTCATTTGCCTCCATAACTATTTTTTGAGAGTTTCATACATGAGGAACATATTTTTATTATTACCATTCATTTTTCACAACTCTTCACCTGTTCTACCACTCCAACTCATTCACGAAATCTTTATTATTCTTTCATATATATGTGTATATGAATACATCCATTATGTATATATACAAGCTAATACATGCATTTGTGAAAAAGTAATACGATTATAAAGTACAAACCAGTATTAATTCTATTTCTTTGTGATTTAAATTTATAGAATACAATTATGGATGTTTTAACAATGTAATAATTCTTTTAGTAAAACATAAAAATTCAATTATGACACTATTATTTCGATTGACTACTATAATTTTCTATTCATTGTCTCTTTCTTGTCTCAGAATGATATGTGAATGATAGTAGAAGTTAGAGACAGAAAAATTTTGTCCTAATTATATTTCATAAATATATGGAAAGTCAAAAGTTCTTCTCAATAGCATTGATACATTATTGAATATTACCAAGAGTAATCATTAATTACAGAAAAAGGACAATTTAGACTTGACATAAAAGATTTTGGAAGAAAAATTAAAAGAAACTATGTATATTGTATTGGGGATAACATGAATATATAATTCAATATATTCTATAGGAGATAAGACCATTTCAATGAGTATATTCGATTGGAGATAATTCACCTCCTTCAATGCTGATTTTGAAAAATAGTCCCATTTCTGCAGTGATTAAAGGAAATACAATGGAATCTGTGATCCACATTGTAAATGTTGATTGTACCACTGAATGATCAGAGTCTGAAATAGGCGAAATATAGGGTATGGAGCCAGGAAAGATTGTTAAGTAAATAATTTGTTGAGTAAATGAACAATGCTGTTACATAATTAAATAATGTTGTTTCTTCATGATTTAAGATCAAGCCACACAATTTTTCCGGTCTACTTAACTAGAAAAGGATAAAGAATCTTTAATTAGAACTTCAGGATACTCCATAAGTTCCTTGAAGGTGAATTGAATAATCAGAAAATGAATACTTGTAGCTAAAAGCAACCAAGTTATTTTTTCAGTCCTATATAATTTGTTGTCCTTTTTTTCTCAACTTTGACTATTTTCACTTTTCACTGAAAATCAAAATGGTTCCTCTGAGTTAGTTTGACAAGAGAAAAAAAAACATTATTAGAGCCAAATATAAATTGAACTTCGAATGTCTCCATTTTCAGGAAATGGCAGACATGGGGAGTCACTAATTATGTTAATCCAGGAACTGCCTATTTAATAAACTTGCCAAACAAGGTATCTAAAGAACAAAAATCTAGAAAAGTAATAATTTATCCAATGTCAAAATTGTACTGTTTATGAGATTTTATAAAGTAAAGAGAACAATCATTATTATTCATGCTGTCTATAATATATAACATCTAAAGTTAAATTCAATATATAAAGACTCATAGACATTGGCTTTTCTATTATTTAAGAATGTGTGCATGCTGGGCAGTGGTAGCACAAGCCTATAATCCCAACATTTGGGAGGCAGAGACAGGTGTATTTCTAAATTTGAGGGCAGCCTAGTCTACAAAGTGAGTTCCAGGACAGCAAAGGCTACACAGAGAAACCTGTCTTGAAAAAACAAACAAAAAATTGAGTGTGTGCAATTAAATAGGAGTTTAAATTCATTAATTAAAATGACAGTTTTAGTAGTAAATGCCTATATTGTATCTCTTCTATTCATATCAGTTTGTCCTAGTAAATAAGATGGAAGATAGCTTTAGTTTCTTAGTAAAAATTGACTTGATAAATCATTCAGTTTATCAAGGATCAATGTAGTAGAGTAAAAGTCAAGAGTAAAACTCGTACACAGATTCTGTTATAAATCTGAGTCTTATGTAAGTAGCTCAAGAATTAGTTATATTAGGCTTCATCATCTTATAATTTATAATTTTGTTATATATAATAATACAAGTATCCAGTAGGTAAGCATTATTTCTTATATTTATTATAAACTATCAAATGTGAAGTAACTTGTTGAAAACATCAGAAAAACGATTTTATGTGATTTATAGTGACCAAAATCTTAATTTTCATATGTGAGAATCAACATGTAATCCAAACAAAGCATAAATAAGATTGCTCCTTGATAATTTGGGAGAAATTAGTGAAAAGATTTCTTCAATCCATAAAATAATAAAGATCCACTCTCCACTTAATGTGACTGAAGAAAATGCTTATTTATTTTGCTGACAGTAAAACTTAAAGGTTATTTAAAATTAAAAGAATGTATTTATTTAAAATAAGGTTATTTCTTGTTTAACAAAATGTAGCTAAAGGATGCATACATATATACATCTCTTTCATGTCTAAGTATGGTGCTGTTATGTAATTTAGTAACACTGTACATTGATAATTGAAAGCAATTAGCATAAGATTTTCAATAATCCACTTAGCTGGAAAATAATAGACACTCAGAGGCATAGGATCCTGAAGGTAATTAGTTGTTTTGAATGCAGATTTTTACTAAACTGAACAATTTACATTTATTAGTAAAAGTTGCAACTATCAACCAAAACATATAATTAAATTCAGTTGCCATAATGAATATTTTAATAAATTATTATGTGAATATATTATAGAATTAATATTGAGACAAAACATGATTTAATGGAAAACCAATATAAAATATAAGGTTAGTCATTTAAAGTGATAGTTAAAATTGTCTAGTAGTTATATTGTATTTTACTATATTTATTTTTTTTCTTTTTGATTTTGCAATTCTTTTTTTATATATATATATATATATTTTCTTTATTTACATGTAAATTTCTCCTTTTCCCAGGTTCCCCTCCAAAAAACAAACAAACAAACAAAAACAACAAGAATAAACCCCTTTTGCTTCTCCCCTCCCCATGCCTGCCACCTCACCCTCTCCCACTTATTGGCCCTGGCATTCCCCTACACTGGGGCACAAAACCTTCACAAGGCCGAGGTCCTTTCCTCCTATAGATGATCGAATTTGCGATCCTCTACTATGCACATGCTGCCAGAACATTCAGTCCCACCATATATAGTCCTTGATTGGTGGTTGGGTCCCTGGGAGCTCTGAGGTTACTAGTTAGTAATTGTTGTTCATCCTAAGGGGCTGCAAACCCTTCAGCTCCATAGAACCTTTCTCTAACTCCTTCATTGTGGACTGTGATCAGTGACAATACTTTTATTTGGCTTATATTCCAAACTTGAAGAGTTACTACATTACAGACTATACAAATATAAATTTCATGTTAAACAAAAAAAATTTACACATAAATGTCTGTCTCTCTCTCTCATACTTTTCTACATAATTATAATGCAAGGAAGCTTTCTTTAGCATTATGTGTCCTATTATAAAACATGAGGACAAGAAAATTTAAGAATTATTAGATTTTTTTTGTTTAACCTGAAATTTATATTTGTATAGTCTGCAATGTAGTAACTCTTCAAGTTTGGAATATAAGCCATATAAAAATATTGTCACTGATTAAAGAAGTAATTTTGTTGAGACATTGTGTTATTGTGAACCTCAGGCTGATCTCAAATTTCTGATCCTTCAATTTCAACATTTAGATTACTTGAAGAACCAGCTATACCACTCTTGGGCATATAGCTAAAAGATGCCCCAGCATACCACAAGGATACCTGCTCCACTATGTTCTTAACAGCCTTATTTGTAATAACAAGAAGCTGGAAAAAACCCAGATGTCCCATAAGGGCAGAATGGATACAGAAAATGTGATTCATTTACACAATGGAATACTATTCAGCTATTAAAAACAAGTACATCATGAGCTTAGTAGGCAAATTGATGGAATTAGAAAATAGCCTGAGTGAGGTGATCCATAACCAAGTGGACATTGAGGGTATGTACTCCCTAACAAGTGAATATTAGCTAAAAAGTACAGAACACCTAGGATACAAGTCACAGAACTTAAGAAGTTAACGAGCAGAAAGGCCCAAATGAGGATGCTTCAATCGCACTTAGAAAGGAGAAGAAAATAATCATGGGCGACAGAGGGAGGGAGGGATCTGGGTGAGAAAAGGAGTTGGGGAGGGGGAAAGTAATAGTATGAAGTATGGGGGGCAGAACAGGAAAGAAGCCCAGAAAGCCTACTGAATGAATGGAAATATGAAGGTGTGAGAAGTGGGTGATAGTCTAGAAAGTACCAGAGACCTGGGAGGTGAGAGACTCTCAGGATTCAATGGGATTGACCTTTGATGAAATGCCCAACAGTGAGGCGAAGGAATTTGAAGAACCCATCTCCACTGGATGGACAGGGCCTCAAGTCGAGGGATGGGGTTACCAAACCACAATAAAAATTTCTGACCCAGAATTGTTCCTATCCAAAAGAACTGAAGGGAAAAAATGGAGAAGAGACTGAGGAAAAGTGGTCCAGTGATCCATCTCAGGGTGGGTGGGACATTATTACTTATGCTATGATGTACTTACAGACAGGAGCCTAGCATGGCTGTCCTCTGAGAGGCACTACCAGTAGCTGAATGAGACAGGGGCAAATACTTACACCCTATCATTGGACTGAAGTTAGAGATCCCAGTGGTTGAATTACGGGAAGGATGGAAGAAGCTGTAGACTAGGGCGACCCCATAGGAAGACCAACAGTCTCAACTAACCCGGACTCCCAGACACTGAGCCACCAACCAGGCAGCATACATGAGCTGGTCTGAGGCCCCTGACATATATATATATCAAAGGACTGCCTGGTCTAGCCTCAGTGCCTGAAGACACACCTAATCCTTGAGACACTTAAAGCCCCAGGGAGAGGTGTGACCCGGTGGTGGGGGAGGAGCATACTCTTGGAGACAGGAGGAGAAGAGGAACGGGATGAGGAACATTGGGAGAAGGAAAGGGAGGGGGGACAATGGCTGGGTTGTAAATAATTAATAATAATAATAATAATAATAATAATAATAATAATAATAATAATAAATTATCCACAAGTGTGGATGTGTAAGAATCATATACTAACTGTATAATTTACTTTCTATAGTTCATTTGTAAAACTATGCATTCATGCACACAAAGTAACTAACTTCCTACTTTTGCCTTTTACAAGCTTTCTCAGATTGTTACTTATGTGTGCAACAGATAGATTTTATCTAGAAGTGATGATTTTGTAATGATCCAGGATTAGAACACTTCCTACTTCAGGACAAAATGTAAATACTATCTGTTTATTATGTCCAGAAAGAATACAGTGTTTACCTTAAAAAAATATTCTTGGACTCATAGGTATGAACCACTGCATAAAACTTTTGTAACTGGAAAAAATTGTGCTTCCAACAATTAGTTGAAGGAAAAAGTGAAAAAAAAACTGAAAAATATCAACTGCTATTTTTCAAAGCATCATAAAAAAACAGAATTTCACTGAGACTGGATGATCCATTCCCTAGATACTTAATACACACATAGACACCTTTCCTCAAGTACTGTTCTAAATTACTTAGCTGAGTATTCTTTCATTTTCACAATACTACATTCTCAATTAACTTCAGTTTTTGGGTAAGGAAATTAGTCTATAGAAAGACTAATGGACAGTAATGATGCCCATGGCACCATAAATTGCAGAGCCCACATTCCAGCTCAGACATATTGGCTCCAGTGTACAAACTTTAAAACACACCATATACCTTTTGTGATGACCTAACAGTATCACAGAAAAGAAAAAAAAATACTTAAGTTTACATATGTAGTCCAACCAGAACAAATTTTTATTTTTTTATTATTACTTTTTTTAAACAGTCCAGTCATCCCTTCCCTTTCAGTCTGCCCTCTCAGAGTTCCTCATCCCATTTCTCCTCCACCCTGTCTGCAAGAGGATGTCCCTAACCCCACCCCCAATCCTCACCTCCACCAATTCTTCCCACTCCCTGGGGCCTAAAGACCCCACCTTGGCCTTCCTCTTCCTTCTTCTTGAGCTTCATGTGGTCTGTGAGTTGTATCATGGGTATTCTGAGCTTTTTTCCTAATATCCACTCATCAGTGAGTACATGTCAGGTGTGTTCTTTTGTGACTGAGGTAACCCAGTCACAAAGGGACATCATACTTTAATGATGCACACGTTCTAAAAATTCAGAGTTGCAACTTCTGCACCTATGTGTCAAATCTGTTAATTTATCTGATACCCATATTGTGTTGACAGCCATTTCTCAAACTGTAGACTACTTTAGTCAATCTTTATAAATTTTAATTATTTTTAATATCTCCTTCTATAGACTGCAGCAATTAGTAAGAGTACACGTGATTCTTAGCTGCAGAGATGGCTAGACTCTAATGAATGAACTGCATTAAAGACAGTGCAAAATGAAGCTTCTTTCTGAGGTGCAGAATGGTATGTGTCAGCATATTTCCAGATTCAGGAGTCTGTGTTGTCTACTAGCAGAAACCTATTTAGCTATGTGTACCCTGAGACCATGATAGGAGTTTTGTGACACCAACTAAGACAAATTATTTTACTCACAGTCTTCAAAAACAAGAAAGAAGTCAGAATGAAACATCAAAATGATAAACTCTGTAATTAAATCTTTTATTTCAGTTATCATTCTATAATTGTGACATTTTTATGCTTGCTTGCTTGCTTTCATGTCTCCCTGCTCTGCTCTTTTGACTGTCTACTATGTGTCCATCAACAAGGAGATGAGAATTAGATGTAATGGTTCCTAAATCTAGACATAATATGAATGCTTTCCCATCTACAGTTCACAAAACCTTTGCCATCATATCTTATTAGTAGATAATATAGAAGACTGAAAGGTAAGAGGAGAAAAACAGCTGCTTATAAATGAATCTAAAAATGCTTTGAGAAAGGAATTCAACAAATAGTGTAGAGTATTGAAATATCTGAGAAAAATATTAATTAAAACTGTCATTGGATAATTGGAATATCATTGTGGTTTTAAACACATTTATAAACCTGTAAAATGACAATACAAATATACTCACTGTGAGTGTTAATATTCTGACCATAAAAATAGCTAGTTATTTTTCAGACCTTGCAATGGTAGGCTATTGTGTTTTCAATGGAATTATACTAGACTACTAGAGTGATACAATTATATCAAGACAGTTTAAAAGTTAACATTACATTACAGGTCACTAGGAGACATTATTAAGATTTTGAGAAGTATAATTTTAGGAAAATTCATTGGAAAGTTTCAAGAAATTTTTATATAATATCATTAGCATTCATATTCAACAGTCTTCCTTAAAGTAAAAGTAGACATGATTGTCATTGTACGCTTGATCCTAGTCAAAAGAGCAATATATAGTAAGAATGTAATTTTAAAAATGGAAAATTTCATGCTATTTTTTAAAAAATTAATATATATTGTAGTATTAACTATATTTTTATGTCTGTATCTTTTTAAAGATTTCAAAGGAATGAGAATGATTCCCTCAGAAGTCAACTAAGGTATCATTCTGAGTGCATGCCATGTTATCATATCTTAGTGCCCTCTAGTGTGCAGATATTAGCAATAACATTCTGGGTTTTAAATTATGAAAATGCTTTAAAATGCAAGATTTTTTTTTCTTGATAAGATTAAACTTTTTTTTAATCCAACAAATTTTAATTCAACAAAGTTCAATGGGCTGGGAAGGGGATAGATCTGGAAGAGATGGGGCGAAAAGGTGAATATGAATAAAATACATTGTAGAAAATTCTCAAAGAACTAATGAAAAATGAGAATACAAAAGTGAAAGAAATGAGTGTGTGTATATATATACATATATATATATAATTTTTATAGCTATATGTATTTTTAAATGTAAGGTTTTATATATACAATATATAATTCCTTGGATAGCATATATGCTTATTATATATTTTTTTGTTTCCAGAAATTAGAAATATGGTTTTCAAATAACCCAAACACTAATGTAGCTTATTGGAAACAAAATTTTATAAGAACTAAGTTGATTGACTCAGTTTGAAGAAGTAGTTCAATTAGGAGAAGCCTCTGGTTTCAGACCCAGGACAGCATAAACAAGGTATGGTCGTGGCTACCCTTAACACCAGCACTAAGGAGCTGGAACAGGAGCATGAGAAATTCGAGGTCTAGGGCAGCTTGCTATATATACTTCTATTTCAGAAAAGTACAGAGAGTGGGGAGGGCTGGAAAGGGGGCTGAGCAGTTAAGAATCGCATGCCTTTGATCCCAGCACTTGGGAGACAGAGGCAGGCAGATTTCTGAGTTCAAGGCCAGCCTGGTCTATAGAGTAAGTTCCAGGACAGCCAGGGCTACACAGAGAAACCCTGTCTTGAAAAAACAAAAAAATAAAAATAAAATAAAATAAAATAAAAACAAAGACTCAAGAAAAGAATGACCCAATAAAAAATTGGACTATGGGTCTGAACAGACAGTTCTCACAAAAAGGTAAAACAATTTTTATTTTTTTATACATTTCTCTTATTTTTAGTTGTGCATATACACACATGCATGCCCATGTAACATGTCTATCTATGTTCATATATGGATGCAAGTGTCTATGAATGCCAAAATACAGCGACTTATCTCCTGGAAATCAAGTTATAGGCAATTGTGAGCTGCCTAATATCGGTACTGAGTGCTAAATTATAGCCCTCTGCAAGAGTAGCAAGATTTTTTTAAATGTCAATTTTAAACCAATATCAAGTGAATAAAAGAATTTTAACTTGGAAAGAAAAATTAGAGCCAGATGTCCGTTCAAATGAAATAGAAAAGCTGGTAAAGTAAAATTCCTTCTCTTTCCTATTAAATAAGCTTATCTTCATTTGTCTATATGCCTGGCAGGGTATACTATTTACATATACCCATCTCCTTGTTTTAGAAATTAAGACAAACTAACCTTTGGTTGCTACTTGGAATTCCCATGATTTCTCCAGTTTGAGGTTTAATTTAATAATACTTATCACTAGAGTTTCTCTGCATCAGCTTCTCCCCTCTGACACATTGATATATTTGATCTGTAGTAGAATAGGGGCCTAAGGCCTCCTGTCCTTCTTAAAGAGATAATTTTTAAAACATGGATGAGATACTAAGTATTGAGTACTAAAAATAATTCTCAAAAGAGAGTCTGTGAAAAATAAGCACACAGGATTCAATCCCACCCCCAAAAAAGTTGAAATGAAGTTTGCAAAATCATTAAAGAATTAGTTTTAAGTTTATATTTAAATCCAGTGATAGGACCACTAACAGCATTGGAATAAACTATTCTTATCTAGTAATGGTCAATAGTAATCAAGAGATGCACATCATGCAGTTAAGGAATATTATATTTCTGCAATGAGTCAATGGCTCTTAATTAGAATGTGTTCAATGGGATCCCATAGTGCAGTTCTTTTGGTTAATAAGCTATGGAAACCTCTTCTTGCTGAGTGACTGTACCACTATCTCTACCAGTTATCCACTGAAAAATGATAATAATAATAATAATAATAATAATAATAATAATAATAATTCAATGACTGTGAATTGAATTGAATGATTCCAAACTAGTTTGCAGTTTTTGATATCATAAACAGTTCACTAAAGATGAGGAACAATTTTTGAATATCCAAGAGCATCCAAAACTGCAGAAATAATATTTTATTTGGCAATGCTGATGCTTGGTGTGTATGTACAAGGTTGTCTGTTAAATTCATACAGAATTATTTTGCTTTTGTGTGTTGGCAAGTTTACTATGTGTTTCCTCTGGGTAACCATCTACTCTTAGATATGTGGATTATTTGTGACCACATCCATAAATACTTTGAGTACAATAATACAGAGTGATCCACATTGGTTTAGCATCTCCCAGAACAAGATATCTCATTGCATACCTTTGCTGTTTTGATATATTTTACTTTTTAACAAGTAGAAATGAACACCTTCATTTATCCATAGAAGAAAACAAAAAGATGAGAATAAAATTATCAAGGATAAGCACCAAGTAATAGATTCTTTGGGCTTCTATGAGTGTTTTCTAAAATATTTTCTTGCATAGCCATCTTATTCCAGATGGCAGCAGAAAGTTTACAGGGTTTAAAGTTCTTTGGAGAAAACAACTAAAGGTTAAATAAATTAAGTATCTTGACAATATTTGTACAGCTTTCAATTTATACAACTGGGGCTGACTTCAAAGTTTATTCTACTAGTATAGTAGAATACACTATATTCTACTATGGATGGAGGGAATCTATAGCTGGAACATGACAGAACTTCTCACTTTCATCTCCAAGAAGAATACACCATTTCTTCTCTTCATTTACCCAGACTCACATTGTGAGCAATTCTTGAAATGAAAGAGTGTAGATACTAGATGGAAATCCTCATTGAATTGCTAACTATAGCTTATACCAGGAAATGCTCATCATAAAGAACAGTAAGACTAATGTAAACACTAGGAAATCAAAAATAAATAATGAGAAAGAAGGGGACACTATGAATATTTACTTCACAAACACAAAATAAATGTTGTCAGTCACTGTCTAAGCACGTTGCAGACTTCTGGTTTAACCAACACCCTTATAGATTGCTTCATTTTGTAGAAAGAGGCATGTTGTCTTCTCTAGTCTCCCAATGGAAGTTAGTGTATTATGTTTGAACCAAGGCCTCTTATATATCATTTTCTCTATTTTGCCTAAAATTGACAGTGTTTGCTTTTTAATTGCCTATCACAAGAAACCTTTTGAACATCAAAGTTCACAGTGGGCCACATCTCTTAAATTTTCTACACTTTTTGGTCTTACTTCTCCTAACTCTAATGCTTGGGTTGCATAACATTTTTCCCAACATAATATTTTTTATCAATTATTTCAGAAGTTCATAAAATGCACACTGATCACACCCACTTCCCATTCCTCCCAGTTCTACACTCCCACCTTTATACCCTCTTCTCCTGAAAGAAAAAAGAAAAAGAAAATAAAGAATGGAAAAAACTACCAAGTCCACTTTGTGTTGCCTATATATTCACTGGAGCACAGTCAGAGTTCCAGTGGCTAGGTCGCTAAAGAAAACTGACTGAATCCTTCGTCACACCCTGCTAGAGGTCATCAACTGTGAAGAGCTAAGCTTCAACATCTTTACCACAGTTTTTAAGGACTCTCTTCAGTAGCTTTATGTTTGAATCATTTCATACTCTTTTTCTTTGGGATGGCAAGGAAATTTGGTAAAGAAGTCTTCAATGTCTCTCATTCTCAGTTAATGAATCTGCATTCCTTCATACTCTCACTAAAGGGGCTTTCTTGGCCATAGCAGAGGTGGATATGGTAGGCATCAACATAAATTTTAGTGGTTGCTCAGTTATTGACATCAATATGGTATCTGGCAGCATCTCAGGTGTCAGATCTCAACATGGTTGCCTGTGGTATCAGGAGTCAGAGACATCAACATGGCCTCCAGCAGCAGCAAGTATCATGGAAGTCTTTCAAGGAGACTCAAACCTGAAAATCAACCATTGTTAATCTGGGATACTCTGACCTTGCTCAGAGTCAGGCTTACTGTGCTCTGCTCCCTCCAACATAGTAAAGAGTGCAAGCAGCTACAGCAACTGTAGCTTCATTCAAGAGCCTGGCCTGTGGTCCAAGCAGAGGCATGGGTTTGGATGAAATTAGGGCAAAAGTGCAGGGCACTGGTCCATTCTGCCATCTATCTTCAGAATCGGTAGTGTAACTTTTTATATGGTTGCCTCCTGAACACACTGTGAATTCAGGGAAGAAATATTGTGTATTTGTGTACATAATTAGCATTCCACTGCCTATTTTTATGTTAAATGAATGGATTACTGTCAGTTTGCATAGCTTACATGTATAATGGATCATAATTACAATTTCAATCTAGATGGAAAGTCTTGTTAATTTAGGGATGACATGAGCGGTCAAAAATGATGAACTTGAAGCATTTGTTCTTTAAGAATTCAGTCTAGTCACAGAAATAAACAGTTTCAAGTACAAATTTAAGTACAAACATTTTGTCCAGACTCTATACAATTACTAGATCATGCCTAAATTATTTCTTCTTTTTTCAAAAAACAAATATTGTATCTCTTACAGACTCATTAATTCTTCCAAACTAACAATCATTTTATTAATTTGTACTTTCTCCAGGCTGTCAAAGTATAAACATCCAGCCCATATACAAATATATAACCTAAAATATCTAGATACGAAGAATTTCAAAAGTTAAGGCATTGGCATTCCATACACGAAGAGTGTCTTAGTCAGGGTTTCTATTCCTGACCAAAAAGCAAGTTAGGGAGGAAAGGGTTTATTCAGCTTACATGTCCACATTGCTGTTCATCACCAAAGAAAGTCAGGACTGGAACTGAAGCAGGTCAAGACGCAGGAGCTGATGCAGAGGCCATGCAGGGATGTTACTCACTGGCTTGCTTACCCTGGCTTGCTCAGCTTGCTTTCTCATAGAACCCAGGTCTACCAACACAGGGATGGCACCACCCACAATGAGTCCTCCTACCCTTGATCACTAATTGAGAAAGTACCTTACAGCTGGATCTCATGGAGGCATATCCTGAAGGGAGGCTCTTTTCTCTGTGATAACTCCAGTTTGTGTCAAGTTGACACACAAAACCAGCCAGTACAAAGAGTAAAATTTGTTGATGAGATAGCTTTATATAATTCACATCAAATCTTATAAATGTTCCATATTGTATACAATTGAAAATGTATAAGGTAATCTATATACATGTGCATGCAATGGATGGTTAGACTGAAACTAAAGATACACTGGACAGTTTGGTAGGTGTTTTTTAATAGCTACATATTTAAACAGTTTCTCAAACAAAGTTCAGAAGATATTCTTGGCTTTGAATCTCTCAAAATATTCTTAGCATCTATGTCTGTCAAAACAGGAGTCTATGTCTAAATTGGTCCCACCTAATTTATTCTTCATGAAAGTCATTTCGCAAAAATTTATTCAATATCTATTTATATTTATAAACCATCAGCCATAAAATGCAATAATGTGATTGCCCTCTTCTGCACATTAAACATATTGACAGTGTTTCATTTTTAGTTATTCAAAAGTAAATCATGCTTGCTTTTATCTTCAGATGAGGACTGAAAATATTTTTGAGTCTCAGAGGCAAAAAGAAAATATTCTGACTTTTACTGACAGTGAATGATACATTGATTAGCTCCTAATAATAAGTATTGGTGTTCAGTGGGCTAGCTGCATGGAAGAGGCATCAAATGATGTCAAGACTTGAGAGGACAAGAATTTATTTTACTGTTATAAGACCTCTCTGTACAGAAGCAGCTCAGTAATTGCACAGCTGTCAGAAGGGTCTGCTCCCCTCATGCATAATTTTACTCTATGGATTTTTCCTTCCAACTTACAGCCTGGCTGCATGAGTAGAAGCATTTTGCCTATATATTCTGCACAAAAATGAGGGTCAAAATGTGGAATGAATTTTTCATATTATATTTTTGCTTTTTTTCTCCCTGAGGAATGATTGTTCTCCATGAACTTTTACATTGATGTATGCAGCAATTATGTTTAAGAGAAACTGTTTTCTTTCTATTGAAGCACATATATAAAAAAACCAAATAATGAAATAACTTAAAAATTAATATTACTTTGTCCAAATCTCAATGTGTACAACTGTTTTTATAGAGTTTATGTAATCTCTTTCTCTCTCCCTCTCTTCTCTCTCTCTCATTCTCTTTCCATAAACCTCATACTTTCTTCAACTTCTAATGTTAAAGAAGAAGTTATGACATAACCTTTGACATCATTCTATACCATATCCCCAAATCATTTAATAGTAGGGGTTTTGTTGTTATTTATTTATTTATTTATTTATTGCTATTCTCTTAATGAATTTCCAACACACTTTCCTCAGTCACTCACTGGAGTCTCTTTAGTATATGTAGTTTTGTTAGTACAAATTAGCATAAATTATTATTATTTTTTATGTGAAAACTATTTATGGCATAATATATCATGTCTCTCATTCTTAATATTATTCTCACACACTGAGTATTTTATGTAGACTTATATAAGTAATAAATGTAATGTACAAGGATTCATAATATGTGTTAGGAATTTGTATTGGCAAGTCTCTATTAAGTATTCATCTATGCTTGCTAAATCTTTATTGAGTGCCACACTCATAGGTCATATGTATATAGCTCTAAAAAAACAACGTTTAATATCTTCTAGGGGTTGTAAGAAAGAGCAGTTATTAAATTGTATAGTCTTTAAATAGACAAAAGGAGAGTAAATTAACATCATAATGGGCACAAGAATGTTTTGAAGCAAGAATATGATGAGAGGTTTGTTTTCTTTTTAATAAAGACAAAATGAATTACACAACCCTGAGATAATATACATGAATCAAAACTTGAAACATTTAAACCCTGAGTTGAGATCAAGGGAATAGTTTTAAGATAGGGAAACTGTGTGAAATACCCAAACAATATATGACCAATATGATAAATGAAAAGAGAAGAGTATGAAATCAACAGGTAAGATTATAGTAAAAAAGAAAATACAAAATGAGGAGGGGGAGAAGTAATGGGCAGCAGGTGGGACCCTACAATAGAAATGAAGGGAAAAGTCATATAGGATCTGGTGGAACATTATGAGTGCTTGAAAGTGTGAGTGAATTAGCATGCTGTTGATCATTTTGACTTAAGGAATGACATGCTTACTCTAGCATTTTAAGAGTCTAATTCTTCACATGCTAAGAAGAGTGTGACGATGTTGAAATAGAAATCAAGGAATGTTAAAATAATCCAAGTGAATTTGTGTGTGTGTGTGTGTGTGTGTGTGTGTGTGTGTGTGTGTATGTGTGTGTGTGTATTCTGATTAGGTTTTCCTTTCCATTATTTCTCCATTTATTTTCCAAATCCCCTTCCACTTGAATCTACCCATTTTCTGTCTCTCATTAAAAACCAAACATGATGCTAAGAAATAATAATAAAATAAAATATAAAATAAGACGAAACAAAAACTAACACATTGAAATAGGACAAACCACACAAACAGATCCAAAGGGACCAAAGAAAAGCACAGATAGCCGGGCTGTGGTAGCACATACTTTTAATCTCAGCACTTGGGAGGCAGAGGCAGGTGGATTTCTTAGTTTTGAGATCAGCCTGGTCTACAGAGTATCAGGACAGCCAGGACAACATAGAGAAACTGTCTTGAAAAACCAAAAAAAAAAAAAAAGCACAGATAACAGATACAGGTGCAGAGAGCCTTTGCATAGTCAACCATCCACAAAAAACACTGAACTAGATTATATAATGTATATCCAAAGACCTATAGGGTAAAAATGTATAGAGAAAACACAAAACAAAATAACATAAAATGATTTAAAAACAAACAAATCTGACATGACATTATGAAACAAGTAATTTTTCAAAGATGCTGTTGAGTTCATTTTATATTGATCATCTACTTCTGGGCATAAAATATATCTTAAAATTAGTTTGTCTTCCTAGTGAGATTTCATCCTAAAAATAACCTAAATTTTTATTTGAAAGTTACTATCAATTGAAGATAATTCCTGGCTTAGATATGGGGCACATATCTACTTCTCCTTTCATCTCGAGGATTTTTAACTTCATGGGAAAAGAGAGGAAAGAAAATGGTGAACATGAGGTAAATTATAAAAGTATTGCAAAGAATTGAAATAGAACTGCTTAATTATAAATGTGTTGTGAGAATATGTATGTAGTACAAGATTTCATATTTATTCCAGGCCTCTACTTGAGACATTGAATGGTGCTGTGATCTACAGATGTGAAAGACTCTGAGAAAATCAAGAATAGATGTTAATATGCTGTAGTGTGAACTTTTCCTGGGTTTATACCAACAGCTTTCTATTCATTCCCAGAAGGGTACTAGCATCAGGTCATAGCAACAATGTCAGTGAAGTCCATGCTAAAACAGAGCTCACTGGTGTTACTGAAAGGAATGTGGATGGTGTAAGGGTAGCAAAGCAATGCCTCCAGAAAGCTCACTCCAACCAGAATGGTGAGAAAAATAAATTAAGGAAAATTAGTTCTATCCCTGTATGTTAAGTTCCCTATATATGGAATCCTACTAACTTCCTGTAGGAATATGTGGCTAAAAAAAAAATCTATGGAATCACTTCTCAAAATACTTGAGGAAAGAACATTCGAGAAACTTTTTTTTTTTAATGAATACAGAACAATATACTGGTCATTTATAAAAACTCAATTATATCAATAACAAACATCAACCCCCAAATCACTTTATTACATGTAAAAGACTGCCCCACCTAAGGATCCATCTCATATACAGACACCAAACCCAGACACTATTGTGGATGCCAATAAGTGCTTGCTGACAGGAGCGTTATATAGCTGTCTCCTGAGAGGTTCTGCCAGAGCCTGACAAATACAGAAGCAGATGCTTCCAGCCAACTGTTTGACTGAGTATGGGGGCCACAACTGAGGAGTTAGAGAAAGGACTGAAGGAGCTGAGGGGGTTTGCAACACCATAGGAAAATAACAATATCAAACAACCAGACTCCTATACCCCAAGACCTACCAGGGACTAAACCACCAACCAAAGAGTACACATATAGGGACTTATGGCTCCAGTCACATATGTGGCAGAGGATGGCCTTGTCTGGCACCAATGAGAGGAGAGGCCCTTGATTCTAGAAAGTCTTGATCTACCAGTGTAGGGGAATGCCAGGACATGGAGGTGGGAGTGAGTGGGAACACACTCATAGAAGCAGGAGGAAAGGGATGGGATAGTGGGTTTCTAGAGGGGAAACCAGGAAAGAGGATAACATTTGAAATGTAAATAAAGAAAATGTCCAATAAAAGAAAAAAACTTATCAGAATATGTGACTAGTGGTACATTCTGCATGTTTTTATATCTCAAAATTTCATTGGTTGAAATTCTGCCACCAAAGGTCCCAGAATTATGAGTTGGTATGTTTAGGAGTTTGATTTAGGATGAGGAGCTAAGAACAGCATTGGAGCCTTGATAAAAGAAATTAAATGGAGCTCATTTACACTTCAGATGTGTGAGGTTACAAAAACAGATAGCTTTGCTGAATCAGTTTCACTGTATGTGTTGTATGATATATCAGGTTAAGCAGCCCGAACAAATAATACATGATCTAGGTGTTTCCCTTTAGTACCAATTGAAGGAAGAATAAGAGAGAACTCCAGCTATAAAACAATCATTTACAAAATCTCAAAAGAAATCCCACTTCATTATTTTTAAGTATGTTTTACATCATGAACTGAGATAGGCTGAAGTTTTAACTGGACACTCCATTTTTAGATACCCCTAACAAAATCTTATCTCTTGTCAGTCACTTATTCTCGCTCACTTTCCTCACTGTGGCTTATATAGTCTGTGACTCCTTTGACTCCCTTTCATGTTGATAATCAGACCCTAAAAACTCATCACTGTCATGTGTGAAAATGGCATATATTTTAAAGTCTCTGCAAAAATACAACATGTATAGTGGGAAAAATATGCCTAAGTTACTATCGCTAGTAAGGAACCCAATATACGTCCAACAATAACATTTATTGTAAGTTACAATATGTTTATCTAAAGGATGAACTCAGTTTTGATTATATATCTTTATGACCATAGTGTCTGCCTCACGAGAAATAAAGAATCTATTAATAATACATCAGGCACTTAGCAGCCATTTATTCTCACACTGCTAAGTATGTTTGACCTCTGAAGGACAAAGACCAATCTGTATTCTCTTCATCATTATTGACTGCCTGAAGGTTCTTGCTCCAAGATATCTCATTAATATCCTAAAATACTGAAATAATTTTACAAAAATATTTTAAATTTTTTATTTAATTTTTTTAAGTTCCAGATTTTATTTCCACTCCCTGGTCTAGCCTCTGACAGTTCCACATCACATACCTCCTCCCTGTGCCCCCTATCTTGAAGAGGATGTCCCTAACTCCCACCCCACACACCACCAGACCTATAAACTCCCTGAGGCCTCCAGTCTCTTGAGGGTTAGGAGCATCTTCTCTGACTGAACCAAGACCCAGCAGTTCTGTTCCCTGTACATGTTGGGGGCCTCGTATCAGCTGATGTATGCTGCCTGATTGGTGGTCCAGTGTTTGAGAGATCTCAGGGGTCTAGGTTAAGTGAGACTGCTGGTCCTCCTACAGGGTCACCATCCTTCTCAGCTTCTTCCAGCTTTCCTAGTACAACCACAGGGGTCAGCAGCTTCTGTCCATTGGTTGGGGGCAAATATCTGCCTCTGACTCTTTTAGCTGCTTGTTGAATCTTTTGGAGCGCAGTCACAATATGTTGGTCCCTTTTGTGAGTCCTCCATAGCCTCAGTAGTAGTGGAAAGCTTTGGGACATCCCCTGGAGTTGGATTCCACTTTAGGTCTGTCACTGGACCTTCTTTTCCTCAGTCTCTTTTTCATTTTCATCCCTGCAGTTCTTTCAGACAGGAACAATTATGGGTCAGAGTAATGACTGTGGGATGACAATTCCCTCCCTCACTTAATACAATACCTTGTCTTCTTGCTGGAGGTAGGTTCTACAAGTTCCCACTCCCCATTTTAGAGCATTTCATCTAAGATCCCTCCCTTTGAGTTGTGAGAGTCTCTCACCTCCCAGAGCTCTGGTACATTCTAGAGGGTCCATAATAAAAAAAAAAATTAAACTATACTGTTTTAGTGTTAGGCTACTTTATGTAACATAGCAATATTTAATATCATAATGTCTTCCCATGTCATGAGACTATACTTAAAATACCATCAAAAGAAATGGCACAGTTCCCAAAGTGTTGATCCTGTTAACTATATATTTACATAACCCCTTTTTACAATAATTTAATGGATTTTTACTATTTCTAAAAGCAAAGGTGGCTACAATGAACTAGGTAATTGTCTCTTTCTTCTGGAGTTTTTATTACACTTATTAGCCTTCAAGTTGTAGATGGTCCTGGTACTTGTATGTGCATGAGGTATGAGAAGTGGGTGGTCTGCCTTTGACTCATTAGGATGAAAACTGTTGTATAATGCCTAATGCTATTTGTTGAACTCTGACAATTTTATGCTCTACAGAGAAAGCCTACTGGTTTATTTGGTAAAGGCATCCAAATTCCTAGAAATAGAGTGTATAGAAAAGCTATATCTAGAACTATTCATCAATCAATGCTTTCACAAAGTAATGTGATTGTGAGTAATGAAAGTTCCAAGTATGGGGAGAAAAGGAAATCTTTGTGAATATCTGCCTGCTCCTATTAGTAGGCAAAGCTAAGATGATCATGACCTTAAGTATTCTCAATAATGCACTTTATGTTTTTCTGGAGTGCTCCAAACACTTAAAAGATCCTAATGATTCCCGTGAGAAAGGATACAGCTATGAACTTAAGGTCTTTCCAGCATGCTTGACAGAAAAGAATGAAGATTAAAGCTGAACTTTGTTCCACTTTTCTTACTTATTTATTTTTCTCTTTTTTTCCCTACAAACTTCACATTCCCCCACAATTTAATTAGATTTTTATGCACTCTTTTGGAAAGAGTTTACATTTTAAAGGCTTAAATTAGTCCCCAGAAATAACTGAGGAAATCACTTACTGGAAATACACACATAATAAAATATTTTAAACCAGAGTTTAATATAAATTGACTCAGAAATAGAGTTTGTATATTTAAAAACCAAATAGAAGTCTTCGTGTGCTAAGAATTAGGTTGTCTGAGCAGAATTGTAAACATTTTAGAAGGGGATAAAGACATCTCTAAAAAGAATTTAAGAACGAGTAAAAAATATTTCACACTTGGATTCTTTTATCCATTACAACTAAATTTAGATAAATTTATTTGTTTTAAAATGTATTAAATTACCAATAGATAAGAATGTGAATGCTGTATTATTAACAAGAAAAGCACCACCAAAATCCAGGCTTTTAGTATCTTGCAGTTTCATACATTATTGATGATACAATAAAATTTCCTTTAATTAATTTCTTTATTTCTTCCTATCTCTGATCTATTCCTATCATCACTTCTGCTTTTGCTACCTATTAATTGATATTAAGTAATATTGAATTACTTCTAATCTTAGGGATAAACTAAGTATGTCTTTTCTCCAATGGCTTTAGTTACTGTTCATATTCATTAAGATTTAAGTAGTTGTTTCTTCCTTTCTCTGATAAATTATTTAAAGTAGGAAGCCCAAGGAAGAAAAATTATGAGTCCCTACCTTTCATTCTTCAACTTTCTCTTTGATTTCCACTCTTCCTTCCCTCAGTTACCAGGATCCATATTACTTCCCCAATACCCACTAAAAAGTTTAAAAGAAAGTTCTAGAAGGCTTGGGTCTATTTCTGGGGGATGCTTCAAATTTTCTGTCCCCTTCTTTTGTTTGTTATGTTTTGTTTTTTGTTTGCTTGCTTTTCTGTTTTTTTGGTTTCTTTGCTTGTTTGATTGTTTTTGTTTGTTTGTTTGTTTTATTTTATATTCTTAGGGAATATTTTTTTAAAGCACAGGCTCTTTGTCTCCATGTTGTTTTTATCTCTGTATCTCTTTTGCTCTCCCTCTCCCTCCCCATCCCTCCTCATCAGTGGGTATAGCCGTATGTCTGTTTATAGAAGTATGAGTTCGGGACTTCGAGTGATGACATTATTGTTATTGTTGCTCTGCTTGTTTTTGCTTTGTGGGCAGTATACAACTCCAGCTGGCCTGGACTTGCTATGAAAACCATGTTGATTGAAGACCAGAATTGGCTCACTAGAATCCACACTGTGGAAGTAAAACACTGGCCTCTGTATGTAGTTGTCCAATGTTCACATATATGCCGAGATATGTACATGTGAGGACACACACAAATAAGTGTAATAATTGTTTTCTGTTAGAAAGTGGTCAGACAACTTTATTATTCAGTCTTAGATAGAAATGTACCCTCTTTGTCTCACTGATGGGGATATTACTTTGGAGTCTTTAATAGATGAGTCTTATTATAGAATAGATACTTCATGCTGTATTTGCATTGTTGTGAAAATTCATTATGAAAGCGTGTTGAACTCTGCCAAGAATTTTGTTTAATTTTCTTATTTAAGCTAAGGTGATTTTTTAAAATTTTTGTCTGCATTCTATTGATGCAGCATACCACAGTTTTATTCTGGCTAACTTGCTTACACTAGCAAAATGGCATCTCTAAAAAAAAAATTTTTTCCTTTGCCATGGTGGATGCCTACTTAGTTTTGAATAGAGACTTTAAATATTCTATCAAAATATTTTCTACAATTTCATCACTAGGGTTTGTACTCAATGTAAGGGAAATCTGTGCCTTTTTGATCTAGGTGTACGCTGTCATCTCTTGAGGCTAATTCATAATAGTCAAAATTTGATTAATGTCCATTAATAAATAAATTAATAAAATAATTTTACTATAATAAGTCCAATATTATATCTCTAACATGAATAAGAGGAATACTATACCATAAACAAAACAGAGTAATCAACACAGAAACAAATTTCCCATATATTAATGTGTTAATACATTAATGTGTTAGTGAGTCAAATGTAGAAACACAGAACCAAAAATGATTAAAACAGTTAACAATGGGTAGGAAGCAAAAAGGTTAAAGCACAAAAGAATAATACTTATGAAAAAATTTAGAGGTTGAATATAGCTTGATAGTCATGTAGTTAACAATATTGAATTTTAGGCTGAAAGTTTGCTAACTAGTAAACTAAGAAATGGTCTTGTATGGAAACTCCTTCCCAAGTTAAAAGAGAGAAGGGGAGCTCTCATTTCTTTTCTCATGTTGAATGAACTCAGTCTATAAGGCCAGCTCTGGAAAATGCTAAATAAAAATAAAGGGCATATGTACTGGGACCTCTGAGGAATGAGATTAATTTTAGCTCTAAGAATCAACTACAGATCCAAGCAGTTTAAAAGCAGCCTTTATATACCTAGTGATTGTACTTAGCGATATATTAGCTGGTGAATATTTGTTCTCTATCTCTTTTTTTTTTCTGGTTTTTCAAGTCAGGGTTTCTCTGTATAGCCCTGGCTGTCCTGGAACTCACTCTGTAGACCAGGTTGGGCTTGAACTCAGAAATCCGCCTGTCTGCCTCCCAAGTGCTGGGATTAAAGGCGTGCACCACCACTGCTCAGCTTGTTGTCTATCTCTAACACTAACTTTCATATGACTGAAAACAAAATGGTAGATAAGATACCTGAAATTTTCCCTTGATAGGATTTTTATATAAAATGTAATCCAATCGACAGAATAAAGATAGAAGCACCTAAATTAAATGAACCAAATGTCATTCTTTGATGTTGCTTCTAGAAGTGCTAAAGTGCTAAAAAGTGTGCATACAGAGGTGAGGAGCAGGAGTGTCAAGGAAAATCAAAGCACAGTTAATAAATTTTGCTTTATATGAAATGCAAGATGGGGCATCTCCAATCTAAGAAACTTGAATGTATTTATTCACCACAGAACTTATTTTCTTTTTCAATTTATTACATCTATGTTGCTCAATGGCAAAAAGTATAATTGATATGCATTTCAATACTTCCATATGTTCAGGAATTTACTCATGTATTTAATTCTAAGCATATCAGTTGCAATTGAGAAAATAAACATGCTTAAAAGGGATAGATAGACTTTTAAAGAGTAGTAAATAAAATGTGTTTATAATTGTTTCAGAATGCATTCACTATTAAATTTAAATTAATGTTAGTATTACTCATATACTGTTAAAACCTACTTACCCTCTACAGTTTTCAAAAGTTATCTGTTAATCATTATTCTTTCTTTACCATATACTTAGGACTCAGAGACAATTCTGAGCACTGAAGTTATAGCAACAAACTGACACATAAATTTCTACTCTAATGTTTCATTAGCCCTGCATGCCCAACTGATATGAAATCCTTTTTGGAAAGGTTGAAAGTAACACGGGAAGCGTATAGGTCATTTACTAATGATGATTGATAATAGAAAAATAGTTACCTGGAAGTTATATACAAAGTACTGGATGAATAAAATAATAACTACTGATAGGGAACTATAGTCACTTGAATAAAAATGCCCTTTAGGCACACAGGGAATGGAACTACTAAAGATGTGACTTTCTTGAAGGAGAAGTAAATTTTTTGGAGTAGTCGTGTCACTAGGGGCCATGCTTTGAGGTTTCTTAAACCCAATACAGGCCAAGTGGCTCACTCTCTCTTTCTGCTGTCTGCTGATCTGGATATAGAACTGTCAAGCTACCTCTCCAGCACAATGTCTTCCTGCCATGATGATAATGGACTAAACCTCTGAAACTGTAAGCCAGCCTCAATTAAATGCTTTCCATTTTAAGAGTTTCAGTGGTCATGGTGTCTTGTCACAGCAATAATAACCTAAATAAGACAGGAACAAACGAAGAGGGTAAACAAGATTTAAAACAAGTGGTGAAAGAAGTACGTAGATTTCCCCTTTCTCCCATGTCTATGAGGGCTAAGAACATCCTGTGCAAAGCAGTTGCAGCATCATAGGCAAAGCAAAAAGACCAGTGCGGCCTTTTCCATATAATCCATATGGAAGACTAGAAAATCATGATTCATATAAACAGGGCCGACAGAGCTGATAAAATCTGTGACTTTCTTCGAGGCAGATAGCAACACATTCAGGGTTCAGTGCCAAGGAGAGATGGCATGCGACTTCTGTTTTTAAGCGATTGCTTTGGTATATTTGTATCACTTGAAAAGTATGAGAAAGAAGGCAAGTTAGGAGAGTCTCAAAATAATTATATTGAAAGATGACAGCTAAGCCATGGTGAAGAATGGTGAGGCATATCTGATGGACAGGAACCCGCAGAAAGAACAGGTAATGTTAAAATCAGGACCTGAGTAATGGAGTTTAAGAGTGGAGCTGTCACTGAAGTTAGAGCCGTGCCAGGAATAGGCAGACACTCTCAGTGGAAGAAGAGATGTGTTCTACAGTTAAAAACAGCACAGATCCCTGAAAGTTGTGCCAGATTGTGATGTAATAGTAAGAAAGAGACAGGATGTAAATAGCAGAGAAGCAAACAAGCTCCTAGAAGACATCTTAAGCCAAGCTGTTGAATATTTGGGAAAAGAAAAGACAGAGTTACTATATCCATGTAACTGCAACTGCATATATATCCAGTATATTGTAAGTTCATGACTCTGCAACATACACACACACACACACACACACACACACACAGAGAGAGAGAGAGAGAGAGAGAGAGAGAGAGAGAGAGAGAGAGAGAGAGAGAGAGAGTTCTTTAATCCAGGACACCAAATGCCATATCCACCCTTTCCTTCCCAACTGATAATTGCAGAAACTAATAGTTCCCACATTTTACATGAATTTATATGAAATTCCAATCATTTCTTCAAAAAAATCACAGCTAATTATGTCAAGTTACATACATATAAAAGATAACAAAGCTCATATTCTTCTGAATTGTTCCTGATATAAAATAAAATTCTTCTTCTGTGTACAATACAAGTGTATACATCCACCCTCATTCTAATCTGCAGCATTTTCTGTCATTATGCTCAACCTGCTTCATTGTAAGATAATTGTCACATGTTGAGCTGCATTTCACATTCCTTTATGCCAATTTTGAAATTCATGTGTCATAACTACTGACCTGCTATCTTCTCAATTGATCATAGTTAGATTGAAATCACAGGGTTTTTTCTCTACAACTTCAGCTACTTCATTCTTAATACCAAATAGAAGAAATATCTTTATGTGAGTTCATTCTTTTCTTATTCCCAGAGACCCTAACCTTTGCAGATTAATAGTGATTTCCTGGTATTATGCAGCTGTGGGTACGTGTGCATGTGGTGCTCATATGAGCGTAAGTGTGCACTTGAAAGTTTGTGTGCTAGTGCTATGTGTGTACATTTAGAAACAATAGTAAACATTGATATACCTGTCATTGATGCTACAAAATAAAGCATTGCCTGTGTCTTAGAAATCTCTCTGCTCTATGTGCCTCTGGCCCAGCTTATTTCTCATCTTTTCTCCCTAGATGATTATTCTTGGTTACTTTTGTGGCCATCCTTGCAATAACTTATAGCTATTTTTAGAAAAACATTCTCAAACAATGTAAATGTTAATACCCTCAGGGCTATGGTACTTTCAAAGGACAACTTCATTGCTTACATAAGAAAAATTCTGTACTAATGTCCATAAATATATGTTATATTAGAAAGTGAACTATGCCGGGCAGTGGTGGCACACAGTTTTAATCCCAGCACTTAGGAGGCAGAGGAAGGTGGATTTCTGAGTTCAAATCAGTCTGGTCTACAGAGTGAGTTCCAGGACAACAGCCCTGTCTCAAAAAAAAAAAAAAAAAAAAAAAAGAACTATAAGAAATATTGACTAAACTCAAAGACTTACTTACCCTGTAGACCAGGCTGCCTCAAACTCAGAAATCCAGCTGCCTCTGCCTCCCAAGTGCTGGGATTAAAGGCATGCATCACCACCGCCCAGCAGACTTATTAATTTTTACTTAAAATATTTGTCTATTCTTTGTGTGAGTGCCTGCATACATTTATATACATATATACATCCATATATATACATATATGTGTATATATGCAAATACACACAGGAGTATGTCAAGCAGCATTAAATGGAGTTAGAGGCAGTTGTGAGTTGCCACTTTGTTACAAGGACTCAAACCAAAATCTCTTTGTAGAGCAGCACATGAGTTTAACAGATAAGCCACTTCTCTAGTCCCAGGCTAATGCATCCTAGAGATAATATGAATAAACAAGAAAAAGACTGTAAAATTTTTACAACAAAATAATATATGGCTCAGTGGTTAAAATCACTTGCTACTCTTACCAAGTATTGATTCCTGGCACGCACAGATTAAACCTCAGCCATCTAAAAATCCTGTCTCAGTGTATACAGTGACCTCTTCTGGCCTCCTATAGGTAGTAAGCATGCATGTGGTACACAGATGTACATACAGGCAAAACACCCATACATATAATGAATATTTTTTAAATGTGTGTTGATATGTATGTGTGCACGTGGAGTGTTATTGATAGACATTGGATAACTTCTGGGATAATTGATTGATTGATTGATTGATTGATTGATTGATTGATTAGTTGATTTAAGGCAGAATATCTGACTCAACAGAGAGGTCACCTGTTGGCTAGTCTAGCTGCCCATTTTTTCCCCCAATGTTCTGTCTGTGTCTGTCTCCCTAGTGGTGGGGTTATAGACATGCAACTATACCAGATACTGCATGGGTGCTGAGGATTAGAACACAGAATAGTCTTTGTACAGAAAGAAGGTTTGAACCCTCTCCAGAGATCCAGAATAAATTTAACTATAGAAGTGCACAGAATGTCTCTCAGTTAAGGGGATTCGAAGAAAATGTACCAGCTGGTAGATAAATAGTACTTAAGAACTTATCCGTTTTCCCCGTCAGATATGCCTGTCATTCCAGCTTCACCTTCATTTTCTCCACTCTGCGATCTAGACCTTCTATAGTTACATTTCCATATAGATATTTACCAGAAAATTATAGGTCTTGTTTACTTATTTGATTGTTATTATTTTATGTGGAAGAGATTGGTTCTTTCTGGAAGTCTACTTATTCATAATTCTACTCATCTATATTAATGTCAAGAAAATAGTTTCATACCACCTTTAATTATGTAGCCCTAAAACTCCGATCATTATTAGTATTTGCATTATTAGTATGACTCCTGGATTGGCAGCAAGATTAGGACTGTAGCAATAAAATACCCATGCAGTTGCATTGTTTACACAGAAAAGTAACTAAAGATACAACAAGATCTATTCTAAAATAAGTTTCCACTATCAGAGATTATTATAATTTTAATGAGATTGTTTAAAACAAATGACTCAAATTGTTTTTTAAGGCAAATTTATTTTGCTATAGTTGGTGACTATCTTACTACCGTTTTATATATTCTAAACTGACTGCAACATAGTTTACATAAAATCCTTGGATATAGATGAGCAAAATATCTTCATGGTATAAGTCAACTTTTGATAATTCAAGTTTGTTTCTTTAAACCACTTGAATGTTTAACATCTATTGACAATGTAAAGCCACAAGGCTGACCTTCATGTTGCTCCTCTTACGTGTAGGAACAGACCTAAATTTCTCCAGGAATTCCAGACCTTTGCTCGTCTGTGCAGTTTGACTTTTGCCTACTTCCATCCAAGGAGCCTGAGTTTCCTGATTCTGTATAAAATACCAGTGTTACAACGTCAAGGATGTCTCCTATGATAAAGTAGTAATTTCTCTCTATATTCTCTTGAACTTTATTGAGACAGTACTCCCCCTCTCCTACAGATGCTCTGTGAATCATCAAGGAATGTCTACTCTGATCAATGTAAACAAAAATCACCTTTTATTTTGCTGGCTAGCAAAAAAGTTTGCTTGGCTTTTTAGATGAGTTCTGAGCCTAGGGCAGAAATGCACAAATGCTTTTATGAGAGCTTATACATCAAAATCACTGCTGTGAGTCTAAAACTAATTTCTCCACATTTTCCCAATATGTCTTATAAGTCAACTTAGAAAAGAGTTATATGGAGGGAGACTGGAAAGGTATGTCATGAGGCATTTGTACTCAATTCACTCAAAGGATAGACAAAATTCTGGGTAAACTTGAACTATTTACAAAAGCTTTTCTAGGTCTAGAAATACAAGTGTGTACAAATCTCACACACACAAACACACACACACACACACACACACACACACACACACACACACACGGGGAATGCCAAAGGACAGAGACTGATAGCCAGAGAAATTCAGAAACATAGTGACTAAAATATAAAAATATTCACATTATTCACGTTTATGAAGTCTTTTAACCACTTCCAAATATAATGTGAGTATGTAGATTAATCGTCCTATTGTTATTATGATTAAGGAATTTTACTTTAATCTGATAATTAGTGAAGAGAAAATAAACATTTAACATGAACGAAAAAAAATTGTGGCTTCACCAGTTTTAACTATACGTACAAGTCTACTGGGAGAGTCCGAAACAATGAACACAGTTTTTTTTTTCCTGGTCCCTGGTATAGTATCTGGTGATGCTACTAACCACAACAAACTGGTTTTGTGTAATAGGTTTTTAGTTGTTGTTTATATATCATGTGAAGAAATAAGTTTCATTTTGTATTTTACTAAGCCCTTTTGCTTGTTTTCTGCTTTTTGTATATCTTGTGGGACAGGGTCTCACTGTGTTGCCCTAGCTAGCTTGCAAGTCACTATGTAGATCAGGCTGGTCTTGAACTCAAGTCTTTGGCCAACATTTGCCTTCCAAATGTTGGATAAAAGACACAGACCACCACAGCTTTAAATGCTTTGTTTTGTTTTGTTTTGTTTTGTTTTTTATCATGAACCCCCTTGACTTAAATAGCATATATTCTATTTCCCTTCACTTAAAAAATTCTCCTCCTCTTCCTTGATATATCTGTTTTATCTCTCTCCACAGTCCCTTTCTATTACCATGTTACAGACACACACACACACACACACACAGACACACACACTGATGGGTATGTTTGCAGATATGCATCTATGTATGTATACACATACACAAATATATATACATATATCAGTCTATATTACTTTTCTATGCCTGAGTAATGATGACCTCAATTGCACACCTTAAAATAACATTTGTGATGTGATAGAGTTGTAAGGTCCTAGGATGAATAATCAGATTGATATATGTATTGATATATATACATATATATGCATATATATGTATATACATTATATATAAATTATGATCTGTGTATACAAGAAAACATGAATTTGTGTTTGTGAGATTATGTCACCTTTTCTAATGTAATAGTGTTTACTATCTCAATCTATTTTCCTAAAAATGCTGTGATTCCAACTTTTTATTGCTGAGTAAAATTCCATTGTCTATATGCATGTGGTAGTTATTATTAAAATAGTATTTGAAAGGAAATGAGAAGATATATTGTGGCTTCTTTCTGGAATTTTTTATTTAATATACATGGCCCATTTATCTAACAATATTTCAAGCAGTATTTAATTAATGAGATCATTGCTTGAACAAATGGCTAATGTACATAAAAATCAACCCATTTATGTTTCCTGGGATCTGCTATCGTACGAATTAAGCTGTGCTCATAGAGATTGTAGTAGTCCATCATTATATACTATCACAAAACAAACACAAATATAAATAAAATTTATATACAGAGCATTGAATTTTGAGTAAAAGTATCCTGGAAAATCGCAACACAGTGTATGAAATTTGGGTCAGTAAAAACTGCTCAGGGAGACATGAAAAGAACATATTTCATGATCATGCTACTACTTCTTAGTAGCAATATAGGTGGTGGGTAGGTATGAAGGAAATACAAATCTGAAGGTTCCCAATAAATAAAGCAGAAGCATAAGTTTAGATTGTTATTTGTTATTTTTATAATATAGTTTATGCCAATTTTTCAGTAGTATCATGATATATACCAATTATCCATCTTTATACACAACAAATATTATATGGTACAGTTTAGCTTTGGTAAGATGTTTGTGAAGAATGGTCAAAGTGTAACGATTTACTTATTGTATACAAATTGTACTATTCTAAAATTAACATGAGGTAGGTTCTGAGGGATATTCAGAATAGACGCTAGAACCTTTCACTGAATGAAGCATATCAACAGAAGTCAATCTGACTATTCATCCTAGGATCTTACAACTCTACCACATCACAAGTGTTATTTTAAGGTGTGCAATTGAGATCATCATTAATCGGGCATAGAAAAATAATACAGACTGATATGTTTAATTCCCTACTTTTTTGTGTTTTGGGATATTCATTAATTAGGTTTTATCAAGTTTAAGTTTATTACATGTGTTCATACTTTATAGATCAACTAATTTAAAATAACAATAAAACCATGTTATACTTAAATAGCATCATTCTTTAAAAAAGAGGCTGGAGTTTCTGCAGCAAATAAACATAAAATTCACACCTCCTTCTTTATTAAAATTTTAATCTTTTCAATGCCATAGTGATAACTCACATATAAAATTTTAAGCGATCCACATGTAAAGTGAACCAAAAATCTCCACAAGTTTATTTTACAGGATTAAGTCATGGACAGAAATTTTCACCCTCACAGAACATTTACATGTTGAATATTCTTAGAATTTTCAGGTTTCACACTTTTTACAATGAAACTGAGGTTTTTATGTTACACCTGACTTTATTTGTTTCTCATAGAAATATAAGAGACAAGAATAATAATTTGTGATTTATTATTAACAAGTTTACAATGTTAAATACTGTGGTATTCATTACAAATTCACAAATACAACTGTTTTCTGAAGAAAAGTTTTGGACACATGTTTAAAGTATTCACACAAGCTACTGTGAACAGTACTTCCTTCAAGGCATGTCTCCTGAGTTCTAAGAATAGTTTTGTGTTCAACGTATATGTTTTTGGAATTGGAGGGAGTGAATAATATGAAAATATTATGTTTGGTTGCATTTTACTGAGTATTATATAAACACTGTTTTTTAGTTTGTCTGAAGAAGCACCTCCTTCACATTGACTTCTGATATATATATGCAGCCTAGGGAATGAATATGTTCAACCATTATTTTTGTATTATTGTCAATCAGGTACAGTATAGTTCAATTTAAAAAGTTATCTACAATTTTAGGACTAGGTAGAAGCCATTCCAGGATGTAGGTGAGGTAGGAATAGAAGGATTTAAGAGGCAAAGCTGTAAGGTTTGGGGTTGGAAGATATAGTGGAGTACATAGAGAACAACTGTCTAAAAGTAAAAGAGGAAAAAGAAGGAAGAAAAAACAAAGAAATGAAGAAGGAGGAAGAGGAACAGGAGGAGGAAGAGGAAAAGGAGGAAGAAGAGAAACTGTTCAAGAATTTTAGAATAGTTTTACTAATTTATTTTGTATATTTTTTTAATTTGATCTCTTCTTTATAAGAAAAGCATATATACATGGATACTAAGCCATAATTGCCTTTCTATGATAAAAAGTGAAGCTGTCTTAAACAGAACATGCTTTATTATAATATTATAATCCTACTATAATGTAGGATAAAAATAATTATTTGTTGATTGAACAAGCAAACTCCCCTTTGGTTGTGTAACTTGATGCCTTTTATACATAACTCATTCAGTAACATTGGGAATTAGTTCCCCAATGTATTATCTTTGTTTTCCTATATTTATGCATATTACCAGTAATATGCTCCCATGCATACCTCCCTAAATTTGATGTTTACTTAGGTGATGGCTGTATGTGGTACTGGTGAATTGTATATGCTTTTATCTCCAGGGATTGCTTAAGAACCACAATTTTGGTGGAACGACTGAGCAACCTGAGAGCTAAGCTCTCCTGAAATCTCTGCTCCTAACCTTTCAAAATGGCTGACCTAGACTGTCTAATATAGGGACAGTCCAACCTAATATATCTAGTCTACCTCTGGAGAGGAGAGGATTAAATGTCTTATGCATTTACCATGAGACACTAAAATAAAGCAATTAGATAATAGAGTTACAACTGAATATTTGAAATAAACTGGTAGAAAACAGCAATATTAAAAAAAAAAGTTGTCTGTAAAGCTATGTTCCTTCCTCCACCTAAGAAACATAACAGGTGAGACTACTGATAACTAAATATGAAGAAATCTTGGGTCAGACTTGATTTCCTAGAAGTAATCCACTAACAGACAGAAGGCAAGAGCTACCCAGATCTGCAGCTGTGCCTGAAGTATTAAGCTTCCTACAGTTATAAATGAAGTACTCTGGTGCTCTATGTTGTTTGTAAATGTTATTTCTCTAATAAAGTGAGTTGAAAAGATTTTTTACATCATTACACTGAAAAATTGATCAATTCAAGCACTCTAATCTCTACCTCATTCCATCTATTCATTCCAAATTTTATAGGGAATAAGTAATCCCCAAACTCCAAATATGACTATATTCTAAGACATGTAAAAGAATGCATTAAGTCTAATTCAAAAAGAATGTGTTATATCTAATGTAAATATTCATGGAAATTGGAGTGTTCCTTTCCTCACATAGGAGATACTGGACCTTAGTAAAACAACTGAAATATTAAGTGTTGAAGGTGTCTTAGTTAGAGTTTCCATTGCTGAGAAGAGAAAACATGACCAGGGAAACAACACTTAGTTGTGGCTGGATTACAGGTTCAGAGGTCTAGTCCATTTTTATCAAAGCAGCCTCCAGGCAGACACAGTGTTGGAGAAGGAGTCAGGAGTTGTACTTTGATTTGAAGGCAGTCAGGAAAAGGCTTGAAAGCCTTTCCCTAGAGTGAGGCAATTCCTCCAACAAGACCATACCTACTCCAACAAGGCCACACCTCCTAATAGTGCCATTTTCAATGGGCCAAGCATATTCAAACCACCACATTACACTCCTTGGCCCTCATAGGTTTGGGGGGCTTATCTAGCCATAGGATAATGAAAAATATATTTAGTCAAACTTCAAAAGTCCCATAGTCTATAACTGTCACAAGATTTTCCCTGTCCAATTACATTAGTGCAGAGGAGGCCTGTGATTGGACAGGGAAAAGAAGGCAGAGCTAAAAGTTGCAGAGAGAGGGAACATGGAAGCAGGAGGAGGAGAAGGCAAAATGGAGGAGGTGAACCAGTATGGATTTAACCAGCTGCAGGTAACTATGATATCATAAGGTCAGAATAATTGGGGTAAAGCTGTTACAATTATCTATTGGTTCTGAAATTATTGTATTGGCTTCTTGTACATTGAGAATTTATTGATACACAAATCTGATTGGTTAATTTTTTGATTCAATAGTTTTTAATTTACTTGTCTACTGGAATATGGGACTGCCAATTACTGGGGTTTATAGCAGAAAGGGAACTAGTGACTCCAGGGACAAATGAGCCAGACACTGTGGGGGCCAGCTGGAGAGAGTTGCTGGTGTCAGGAGCATGGGAGCACAGTCCAGCTCCACCAGGAACTTGGTGGGTTGAGAGAAGTAGAAGAGCAGAGAGTTGGTAGGTTCATTTTTTAATATCTCCTGCAACATATAACAATCTCAACAATGTTAAAAGTCAAAAGTTCAAATTCTCTTCTGAGATTCATATAATCTCTTAACTATAATCCCCTATAAAATCAAAAAGTAGAGATCATACACCTCCAACATTAACATTCTAAAGTTTCATAGTAAGGAAATACTGGACCAAAACGAGACCAAAAACCAGCTAGACTAACTCCAGTCTCTACATCTCCATGTCTAATGTCAAAGTGCTCTTTAGATTTCCAACTACTTCCATCTTTTTGACTGCAACAAACTTCTTTCTTTTTGGCTGGTTCCACTCCCTGTTAGCAGCTTTCCTCAGGAGGTATCTCATGCCTCTGACATTTGGAATATCTTGAGATCTCCAAGGCAACTTTAATTTTACAGCATCTTGTTCCAATGTCTGGGTTCCACACATGATCTTCTGGGATTCTGCAAAGGGCATGGGTCACTTCTCCAGTTCTGCCCTCTGTAGCATTGTGGTTGACTCCACTCCACTCCATGGCTGCTGCTGCTTTTTTGTCATCATCCCATGTGACTTGCATCTTCAATTTACTGGAGTCTTCCACTACAACTATGCTTCACCAATAATGTCTCAGAGGCTCCCTTCTTTTCATGATCCCCTCAATCCTGGGTCATCAGTTGCAACTGAGACTGCACCTTCACCAATGACCTTCCCTCCCTAGCTTCTCATAATGCCAAGATTCAGCTGCTCTGCATGAACCCTTCATGCTGTCAAAACCAGTACCACCTTTTGATTCTTACACATTACCAAGTCCAGATAAAAACACAAGAGGCACAACCTTGGCTTTTTCAGAAGCACAGCTTTTGTGTGCTCTCAGAAAACACTTCCTTCAGTGTTCCATTCTCTTCTTAATCACTGCTAATATCTTAGCTCCAGCTAATCAGCATCAATTGTCCCATTAGTCCTTTCTATTCTTCACTCTAAAGCCAAAGTCATCTTGCTGAAGCATTTGAGTTCTGCTGCTTGCTGGAGCTAGAACATGACCCCCTTTTCCTATCCATTATCTCTGGCTTTCTGTTTTCTAACTTCTTTACTGTGTAAGCATGACTGTCCTGAAACTTGCTCTGTAGACTGAGTTTGAATTCAGAGTACGTCATGACTCTTTTTCCTGAATGTTGGGTTTAAGGCATGTACTACCATGCCTGGACCTAAGCTTTTCATGGAGACTATTCCTCAAGATCAGAATCAACAGCCTATGTCCTCCATGGTTCACAGCCATGCCCTCCATTTCTGAATTATATTTTACTCCAGATTAAAATTAAAATAAAAACAATAACTAAGTAATAATGCATAACATGATATAACTATTCCTTTTTCAACTGCAAACCCAACCAATAATCTTAGTTAGGTGAAATCTTTCTCAGAGATAACCACTCCCTTAATCTGTTCTCCTTGAACACTGGATTCATCTCCATTTCACTTCCTTGTGCCCCTTTATTACTTGCATCATACATTTTGTGTTTTTCTTTTCTAATCTTGCAATGTTTGTTCAAAACACTCCTCATGAGAGTAAACCAGAGGCTAAGTCAATGTTGAGCTTTTCTGAAATTTCCTTTACCATTCCAATTAATCTGATTCTCTTCACTTTAGCCTTAGCTTCTGGTAAACTCTTCAGAAAAGGGCAAAAGCTACATTCTTCATCAAAATATCATAACAGTTTCTAGGCCATACAGTGATGTTCTCTGAAAACACTTCAGCTAGGCTTCCACAGTTAAATCACCTTCAGCAACAACATCTTCCATATTCCTGCTAGGATAGTCCACTAAGCCCCAATTAAAGCAATCCATCACTATCTAAATCCAGTGTCCCCAAATCTACATTCTGTCAAACAAAACCATGGTCAGGCCTGTCACAGCAATACCCAGTCCCTGGTATGACCTTCTGTCTTAGGGTTTTCACTGCTGAAAAAAGATGTCATGACTGAAGAAACTCTTTTAAAGGAAGACATTTAATTGGGGCTGGCTTCCAAGTTTAGCGTTTCAGGCCATTTTCATCATGGCAGGAAGCATAGCAGCATCCCTGCAGGCAGTGCTGGTGAAGGAGCTAAGGGGTCTACCTCGTGATCTAAAGGCAGTTAGAAGACTAGCTTTTCCACACTGGTGGAGCTTTAAAGCCTACCCACACAATGATGCCTGAGCTCCCGACTTAGCTTCACAAACGGCCAGATGGACGTCCCCCCCCCATTGCTCCCCACCCTTCACAGCTAGCTTCGCCAAGCAGCCAATAACTGTCCCAACTGCATACTTTCTCCTCATGCCCACCTTATTGCAGCGGATGGAAAACACTAGACAGTTTTATTATTTTAAAATAACTTACCAGATAACTCATTGGCTTGGCAAAGAATTCCCTGCCCTAATGTTAGCAAGTAGCTACTTCCATCCTCCTTGGCCTATACTTGGAGCAGAGGCTACAAACTATATGTGCCCCAAGACCTGTATGTCTGCAGCTTCCTATCCGCTCCACAGTCTGGTCCAAACAAATCTGTTTCCCTATGTGCCCCCTTCTCTTCTTTCTGCGACCCGAATGTTCCACCTTTTCCCCTTCACCCAGCATTGGCTTCTACCAATCTTGACACAATCAAAACCTACTTAGGGAATTCACATCTTCCCCAACAAGGCAGAGTCCGTCATTGTTATAGAAGTGGTATTCAAAGAGGTCTGAGATCAGACTGTCTGACTATCAACTCTTGCATTTCTGGGATTACAATGTGAGATTTAGGGATCTAAACTTGGATCCTTATGCCAGCAGGCAATGCTTTACTGACAGATTCATGCTAAACCATCTTTCTAGTCACTTCATCTTTTAGTATTTGATTTTGACTTTGTTTTCTCTATCCTGTCTTTTTCTGTATCCCATAATTTATCTTTACTATTGTCCATAAATGCATTCCATCTTACAGTTAAATAATTTTTGCCAAGGATTTTAGCCAAAATCAATTTTCTTTTCTTTTTCTGTTTTTTTTTTAGTTAGATGTTTTCTTTATTTACAATATCTCCTTTCTCAAGCTCCTCTCCAAAACAAAAAACAAAAAACAAACAAACAAAAAAAACAGAAGAAGAAGATAAATAAATAAATAAACAAACAAACCCCTATTCCCTACTCCCTCCCCCTGCTCACCACCCCACTCTCTTCTGCTTCCTGGTCCTGGCATTCCCTTACATTGAGGCATATAACCTTCACAGTGCCAAGGGCCTTTCCTCCCATTGATGACCAACTTGGTCATCCTCTGCTATACATATGCTACTGGAGCCATTAGTCCCACCATGTGTACTCTTTGGTTGGAGTTTTAGTCTCTGGGAGCTCTGAGTGTACTAGTTAGTTCATATTGTTGTTCGTCCTAAGGGGCTGCAAACCCTTCAGCTCCTTGGGTCCTTTCTTTAGCTCCTTCATTGGGGACCCTATTCTCAGTCCAATGAATGGCTGTGAGCCTCTATTGCTGTATTAGTGGGGTAGTATCAGAGCCTCTCAGGAGACAGCTATATCAGGCTCCAGTCATCAATTTTCAAATGTGTTTCTAACTCTTAGAGGAACATATATCAGAAACACAAAGAATATTGTTGAGGAAAAAAAAAGTTTAAAACTACATACTCACAGCCGGACAGTGGTGGAGCATGCCTTTAATCCCAACACTTGGAAGGCAGAGGTAGGTGGGTTTCTGAGTTCGAGGCCAGCCTGGTCTACAGGGTGAGTTCTAGGACAACCAGAGCTACATGGAGAAAAAACAAAACAAAACAAAAAAAAAAACTACATACTCACTCACCACTCTGTTCAAGAAATCAAACAAATTTGGAATTATAGATAATAAACCCAAAGAGATGTATGTGATGAAAGCCTTATTGAGCATGATTAGTTAATGAACTTATTTACCATTATAAATCTGTAGTTGTGATGCTTTTCATGTCTGTGTTCACACTGACAAATTATTTAAACACATTTATATTACATTACAATTGCTACACTTGGAGTAACTTCTATGAAATGTCCTTATACTAAGACACATTTTAGTTCTGTATCATCATCTCATTACACAGCAAGATAGTATATGACAGCATCCTAGTAAGAGTGTACAGAAGAATCTGAAGGGTAGATCTTACATGAAGTAAGTCATCCAAAAACAGACTGCCTATTATTGTAAGCACTGCCTTGAAAAAAAAAAGATTTCTATAATGATGCTAAGGGCAAAGCTTAGCTGAGAGTTAGAATATGGAGTGATTGTATAAAAAAATAAGATTTGGAGAGCAAGTTGAAACATTCCTAATTTTAAGATACATAATTTAAAAATATATCTGATTTGCCCTTAGCGATTATCTTTCTATACAACTCAAATGATTTTATTCATACTGCTTTTACTCTTTCCTAGAAGAAATAATTAACAAAGTGATCTGCTCTAAATGTTGGTAAGAAATTTAATTTGAAAAAATAATAGCCATACATAAAATAACTTTACATTAACTATAGCTTTATTAAGAAAACAATATCTTGGTTATTAGAAGAGCTGATTTGGTAAAATAATAATTAATAAATTAAAATAAAATAAATCATCCATCTGAGTACAAAGTGGACACTCAAAATGACATGTCTAGGTGATGCTGAATATATTGTGATATCTAATACAAAAGTGTATTGTTCAATACAGAAGTGGATGCTTGCAACCAATCATTGAACTTAGCACAGGGTCTACAATGGAGGAACTAGAGAAAGGATTGAAGGAGCTGAAGATGTTTGCAACTCCATAGGAAGAACAACAATATCAACCAATCAGACACCCCAGAGCTCCCAGGGTCTAAAGCACCAAACAAACAAACTGCATATATATAGCAGAGGATGGCATTGTCTGTCATCAATAGGAGGAGAAGCCCTCGGTCCTGTGAAGACTCGATTCCCCAGTGTAGAAGAATTTCAGGGCAATGAGGAGTGAGTTGGTGGAAGAGGGAACGGTCCTCATAGAAGAAGGGGGAGGGAGCATGGGAGAGGGGTTTCAAGATGGGAAACTAGGAAAGGGGATAACATTTAAAATGTAAATACATAAAATATCCAATAAAAAATAAATATAAAAATAGAGATGCAAAATATATTTTAGGATGTATTGTTCTTCTACATATGGAAACAAAAACAATTACAACTTACATTTCTTGGCTTATACTTAATTATGCTTTTATTTATATTATGTGACATGTGTCATGGCACACATGTGGCAATCATAGGATAACTTCTGGGAATCAGTTTCTTCCCTCTACCATATTGACTATGAACAACAAGCTTAGGATTTCAAGCTTCAAAAAAAGTGCCTTTACCAACCAAGATATCTCATGAACCCCTACAAATGTTTTTAAAGTATGTTTTTGAGTTATCACTTCAAATTTGGTAGATGTGATGTTTGTAGATTATTTATAAATATATTGCAATAAGTGTATTTTATCTATTTTGTAATCAAATAATACCAGGAACATACACACTGGCACTTATTGTAGTTGCAAAGCACGAGGAGTATTAATTAGCATGTTCCATGATGAAATAAAAGAATCTCACCGAAATCATATATTGTCATGAATGCGATCATTGTAATATATCTTAAAGCTGGCAACTATTATTCTCACTCTTTAAAACTATAGACATTATCAACTGTATATAACAATATTAAAAGTAGTTCTAAGAATGCAGTTAATGTCATTTCAATTGAGGTAAATAGAATATATAACTATTACATATTGTTGTATGTAAAATTTAGAGATTATGGCTGGGTGGTGATGGCACACGCCTTTAATCCCAGCACTTGGAAGGCAGAGGCAGGCGAATTTCTGAGTTCGAGGTCAGCCTGGTTGACAGAGTGAGTTCCAAGACAGCCAGGACTATACAGAGAAACAAACAAACAAACAAAATTAGAGATTATATGATTAGGAAGTATATTCATTACACAACACTGAACATTTAACAGTTCCAAAAAGCTCACGTTCTTCAAATTTCCCATTTCAACAGTGTTAGATTTTATTTGTTTCATAATAATTTACTAGGTTAATTTAAATAACAAACATTTTTAAACTTTCTCCCATTATACATTCTTCTTTAAATTTGAGAGCTTTCATTCAGCAGTTTGAATTATAGGAAGAAATAAAATTCTTGGACATACATATATCTAATTTGTCCATATAATCCAGTGGTTCTACACTTTTTGATTGCAGACTTTTTGGGGATGGAAGACACTTTCACAAAGGTTGCATATCAGATATTCTGCCTATTTGATATTTTCATTATGATTCATACCAGTAGCAAAGCTACAGTTATGAGTTAGCAATGAAATAATTTCATGGTTTGTGTTTACCAAACATGTGGAGCTCAATTAATGGGCGTCAGCATTAGGAAAGTTAAAAGTACTAATACAGTCAGAAGAATTTTACCTCTACTAATATGTTTTAATAATGCAAAAATATTCTAAAAGCACACTCCTATAATATTATAGTTATAAAATATAGATTCTTCTATTTACTGTCAAAAAGAAAGTTAAAAAACAAGTCATATTTTTAATGTTGTTAATCTCGTATTTGAGTGCTTTGAGGGAATGTAATGTTTCCCTATGTAGTCCAGACTGTCTTCAAGAACTGTCCTCCTTCTTTACATGTCATATTTCCCAGTTTCCCCTCCAAACAAAAAACAAAAAACAAGAACAAACCCCTGTTCCTTCCCCTCCTCCTGCTCCCTACAACATGTAAATAAAGAAAATATCTAATTTTAAAAAAAGATGAAATCCTTTGAAAGGACTGTTATGTAAACAAAACTAAATCTGTCCATATTCACCAAATGAGCATGTGCTTATCCAATTTTAATTTTAAATTTCATAATTTAACATATTGTGATATTTTTGACTCTAGAGTTGCAGTCTTATG
>JADRCD010238106.1:0-14931 GCA_019843815.1 Montemys delectorum
ACCACATATGCTCCTATATTGCCTTTTCTACATACTTTGTCATATCATTTAATGTATAATCACAAAAGAAAATACATTGAAATTATAGATTTGTATTTGGTAAAGCATACACATTCTTATTAATGATGACTAGCTTTGAAAACACAACAATATGAAGAAATTAATTATATTAAACAATTTGGAGTAAGATGACTAGAACAAAATTCATTTCATAACTGTTTTATTGAAGGAATTAATTGAAGGAATATTTATATAGGCATGATAACTCTAGCAGGCTAAATTTCTGTTATCAAAAAGTGAAGAGATATATAACATGTACAGATTCATAATCCTGTACTTACTACCAGTACTACTACTACTACTACTACTACTACTACTACTACTACTATTCTAAAAAGGGAAATCAAGTGTTTTATGTGAGTATGAATAAGAGTTTTGAGAAAAATATATTAGGAATGGGAAGAGAATCTTTACAAGTTTTTGGTAAATAAATGTAATCATAATGTATTTTATATGTTTATTTTTGTTTATAAATGAAATAAGGATGACACACAAGTAATATAAGAAGTTTTATATTCAGGAATATGATCCAAAAGAAGGAGTAAAAGAGATGGAGAGGAAGGCCAGAAATTTAAAGGACACTTCACTGACATATGAAAATACTACAGTAAAACATAATTGTTATCAGTGTTAACTAATTAAGTAGAATGAGGCATATAAACATAGTCAGTAAATGTTAGTAAAAATAATAGGACTGATAATGTGACTAAGGTGGCTGGCACCAAGAATTAAAACTTGAAATATATCCTTCGATCCCTCATGATAGAAAGAAACAAAAACAACTCTGCACCTATTCCCTTGCTGTACAAAAACATAGTGGGACACTCACACTCAAAAATAAATGAGTGGATTGCACAAATAAAAGGGTTGATTATATGTAGAGATGTAAATATATATATATATGTATATATATATATATATGTATGTATATATACATATATACACACACAGATAGATAGATAGATAGATAGATAGATAGAATAAAATGAACTAAGATAAAATACTAGTTACTTTTAAAGAATGTCAAAAACTTTTACTATATAAATATTAATGAATGTCTGTAACTTTATGATACAATAATATTTCCTCTTAAATTACAGGCATCTACAAATATATAATTTATATTTTTAGATTTTTGAATTAAAATAAGTTCCTTGAAAACAAAGAATAAACAGCACAAGTAGAATGTATGAACTGATTACAAAATTTCAATGGTTTGTGTATATGAACTGTTAATTGGCATAAACAAAAAGCAGAGGACATTGAGTGATGGAAGCATAGCCATAGAGTCAGTTCGTCCAATATTCTCAATGCCTCTCTTTGTGCCTAGTAATATTTATAAACCTGCACTCTTAGGATCACATGGAATGATATTTATATTTGCATTATAATGAGGAGATTTTGATATCAGCCTCTGGGGAATTTGGGACTATGGGTGTCAGACAGACAGACACTCATTTAAAATACCTGAGCTATAAGCTATGGGTGTCAGACAGACAGGGACTATGGGTGTCAGACAGACAGACACTCATTTAAAATACCTGAGCTAATCTAGCTATAGCATCTCTGGTGCTGACTGTCTACTTGTTTTATAACTTGTGAGTGATTTTTACACCTGCCTTACCTTAGAAAAGGACTGTCTGCTTTCACATGTTTTGTGAAATGTTGAACATCACTCTTCATGAAAACAGAGAGTTTGTAAGTATGTCATTAATATATTAGCATAAAGTGTATGTTTTATATAACTATAAAAAAATAAACAATAGAAAAACCTAAGTGTATACTAGGAACCAGGTGCCAATTAACCTCCTGCTTGACACATTCTCACATGCACACTGCCACCAACATCAAACATGCATTAAGGACAATTTTCTTCTCAAATATTAACCTGTTTCTCCTCAAATTTAATGATTCTATGAACACCTTGGATAGATAGTCTCTCCATCTGCACAATTTAACTATATATAAAATGCAGAATATCCTAAAGAGGATGTGCAAAATTACATCAATTCAGAAAAAATTAAAGTAAAAATTTAAATTCTGAAAGCTGAGATATCCTACAGATATTTTAAATCTTTCTCATGAGTACCTTAGCAGAATTTGATCTAGAAATTTTCCTAAGGTTCAGGAATCTGGTCTTTAATCATTACTTTTAAAATGCAGGCAGTTTTCTTGGTCTCTATGAGGTGGTCTCTGTGCTTCTGAAGCTGAAGACATAAAGTATCTCATCTATCATCTCAGGTGCTATTCAAATTATTTTTCAGAATGACCAAGTTCATATGTTTTACCTAGAATTTAACTACAAGTGTTTCTATCTCATGTTAGATTTTCAGAAGCATAGATTAATTATGAAAGGATATGACATATTCCATAAGGTTTAATGACTTAGTACTTTGTAAAATTTTTGATCCTGACAAAATGAATCGCATCAAGAAGTAGAATATGGAAGTGAGCATAAGTCATTATTCATCAAATTAAACATTTAAGTTATGTATTAAAAGAGATTTTGTTTTCTTTTTTCCCTTCTAGATGTTTGGTCTCACACTTTATTAATATTTCTGAATGTTGAGCAAATTCTACAGGGCCATGTACCTTGAAGCAACCAGTAAGAATAAAGAATTCCCTGAATTGTCATTTCCATCAATCTAAATCTAGCAAAGAATTTTTTTACTTTCCTGTCTCATTTCCTGAAGAATTGTCAGTTTAATGCAATTCAGAAATCACTCAGATATTTTAGAATTTCTTCTCCTTGGACTAACTGATGATGCTCAGCTCAAGTTCCTTATCTTCAGTTTGTTCCTATGCATATACTTGGTGACTGTACTAGGAAACCTGCTCATCATCTTGGCTGTTAGTTCTGACCAACACCTAAAAACCCCAATGTATTTTTTCTCTCTAGTCTTTCCATTAATGATATATGCTTATGCACAAACATAATACCAAATATGCTCATAAACATGATAATGCAGAATCTAAGAATCACTTACACCAGCTGTCTCACACAAGTTTGGTTTTTGTTGGTTTTCACTGGACTGGAAAACTGTCTTCTTGCTGTAATGGCCTATGATAGCTATGTAGCCATTTGTCACCCTCTGAGATACTCTACAATAATGAGCCCTTCCTGTTGTGTCCTGATGGTTCTCCTTTCTCTGCTTCTTAGCCTTGTGTTTGGTCTCTTACACACTCTGATGGTTCTTCACTTGTCGTTTTGCGCAAATCCCTGTGGAAATCCCTCATTTCTTTTGTGAACTTGCTCAGCTCATCAAGCTTGCATGTTCTGATACTCTAATAACATCATGGTATATATTGCATCTTGTGTATTTGGTGGAATTCCTATCTCTGGGATAATTTTCTCTTACACTCATATTTTATCAGCAATTCTAAGAATGCCATCAACTGGGCGAAGATATAAAACATTTTCTACTTGTGGATCTCACCTTTGCGTTGTCTCCTTATTTTATGGCACAATTTTGGGTGTGTATATCAGCTCTTCAGTGACTGACTCCTGAAAAGGCTGTAGTGGCTTCAGTTATGTATTCTGTAGTTCCTCAAATGTTGAATCCATTTATCTACAGCCTGAGGAACAAGGACATGAAACAAGCCCTGAGGAAACTCATCACAAAAGTTGGTACTGTTTTATCATAATATTTGAATTCCATAGAAAAATAACGTAAAGTTTCAATTTTTAAAACTTTGTACAACATTCTTTGGAGATTCAAGGAAAATATAGTTTGGAAAAGGCATGCAGGGAAAGAACAAATGAAAAATTTCTAACTGCCTGCTTGGTTAGTAATGTGATATTTGAAAGGTAGAATTACTACATATTTAGAGCAAATACTCAGATTTTGCAATGTGTGAGTAAATTAGTATAATATACTCTTGGTAAAGAGATATTTTGGGGCAGATATATCCTTAATGCTCTTCATGGTAAGTAGTCATGAATGTGAAATAGTGACATTATAACAGTACTCAGATATAATTGTTTGATAATATGTGTCAATGAAGAAAACTAGATAATTAAATTAAACTTATATTAATGTGAATGTTTAGGATGGTTACTCTTATTGTTATGGTCAATGAAATGGTTGGAAATTTATTTTCTTTTGATTTTTTAAGTGCTACAATATTATTAAGTTCCTTTTCTTTTATTGAGTGCAGTTTTCTCAATACAGAATGTTCTAATTATGGTTTTCCATTCCTCCACTCCTCCTAGTACTTTCCAACTCCATTCCAATACAGATCCACATTTTCCTGTCTCTCATTGCCAAATGAACTAACATCTAAGAACTAACAATAAAAATTAATTTGATAAAATTAAACATCCAATTAGAATATGAGAAAATAATTTAACAGCAGTAAATAAGATGAAAAACTATGAAGAAAGCATATAAACAACACACAGACACACACGCACACACACACATATACACACTCACACATGCACATATATGCACACACACACACATGCACACACAATTGTGAATTCTAATGGTTTGTCAGATTCATTCATTAAATAATTCATTCATGGTCTTTAATTTATGAGTCAATATTTTTATAATCATTTTTCCTGAACAATGGTACTACTCTATATTCTCTCATGTCAACATTGCATGCTTTAATCCATGCTGACCTGCAGGAATAAGTGTCTTGAATTCCATTAACTTATAGGAGTATTGGGGCTATAAAGAAAACAAAATTGATAACCCAAAGGTCTTGCAAAAGATGATGAGTTAGGTCAAGTAAGCTAAAAGAAACTGTATAATATTTATGGGTAGAAAATGGCTAAGATCAGCAGAACACTAAATAAGAAAATGTTGGCAAACGGAATGAAGTATATCTACAACTCAGCTGCTTTGTAATTCATAAGGAGAGCCCAGGGGAAGGAATTGTGTCTTCACAAACCTCAGTTTTGACTCTTTTGAAGCATTGACTCCTGCCTCAAACCGATTTTGCCAAGTAAGCTACTAACACTTCATTTTTTATTTTTATTAGGGTCTGTGTGAAAATCTCAGGTCTGTCTGGATTTTTAGACATGTAGAAAACAAATTTGTTATGAAAACTGAAATAATATATAGCAGAATGTTTATGTAATAACTATAATTATATTCAATATTAACAATTAAGACATCTAAATGTAAAACTTGTAATATTCATGTGTTTACACATGGAATATATACAAACAAACAAAATACAGACACACACCATTTAAATGTACTATTACTATGAATGAAAAAGAGTATTTAAAATTCACCGAAACATGCTTAGAATTAATGTTCAATATTTGCATTACATATTTTATATTCAAATTTGTTAATCATATATGTACATTCAAATAATTTATTAGGATCCCAGAGTAACATAACTTATTGATTCTATCTATCTATCTATCTATCTATCTATCTATCTATCTATCTATGTATCTATTTATCTACCTACCTACCTATCTACTGTCTCCCTCAAGATTTATTAGACTAACATACAAGAATAACATTCCAGCTACTCCAACAATGATTCCAATAAACACAATGTCAAGCAATCAAATAGTTCTTCAGCCCCTGAGGTTGGATATCTCAGCTTGTGTCTTCAGCATATTATGGATAGATAAGAGGAGTTTAATGCCACTTAAAAATTGATATTTTCATGAGAGAGGTAAAAGTCAAAGAAAGACACTACCTCCTCCTATGCCATTTATACAGGCTTTCAATAAAAAAATGTGCCCCAGGTTAGAAGTGGATATTTACACTTCCAATAATTAAGCAAAAACCCCTCACATATGTAGTCAGCAATTTTGGGGGATAAATTAACTGTATTCAAATTCACAACCAAGAATAGCCATCATCAGTCTACCACTTGTTAATCTGATACACAATTGTATCTCATTATGGCAGGTTTAGTTTTCATATGAAAGCATTAATCATCTCATTATTATACCTAGAATAATATCACTATCTCCTACACAACAGCAAGTACATTATACATTCAGAAAGTAGGTCAATATCCCTTGAAATTGACTAAGTATCCCAAGTTTAAATATAGTAGGTATTGATATTCTCTTAATAGATATTATAAGACATAATAAAAAGATTAAGGAAAGGAAACTCAGATATCTGTACAAACACACTCTTAACAAAATATAACAGAAATTCCTATGTCTACAATAATTTGAGCCTCTGTTACTGGTTACTGGGCATTGTATATATTACTACCTATTCTTCCACTGGCAGTAAACATCCTAAGCAGACTTTGGCACTTCTTTTAGAGGAGTGACCCATAAGTTCATTACTGATGGGTATATACACTTTGTCATACTTCACAAATTATGTTGCTATACTTTCACATTGAATTTAATCACAAAATGTAGGATCATGAAGAGATGCATAAAAGATTTCCTGTACTCTATCTATAGTCTTCCTTATCTCCAATATAAAGAATTAATCCAATTTCTGCTTGGTTATCTAGATCAACCACGTCTTCTAACACTTACAACCCTTTCTTAGACTTTTAAAAAGAACATCAGAAGCCCAAATGTACAGAGGGAAATCTGTAGTTCCAGTTCAGTGGAATAGTTGTTGTGTCTCCCATCAAGAGCACCCATCTTCTCTGTAAACAAACATAAGCATATCATCAAAGAAAACTTAGTGTCATTGAATCAGGAAGCAAATAACTTTCTAGCAGGTCATTAGATGTGATGATGATTTCAACAATTCTATTTTTTACCCCATAATTCCTAGACCCATGCATACTGGCAATGGGAGAAAGCATAAAACATATTTGATGCTGATACAAAACATAAACTGGCTTCTGGAGAACTCTGCTCCTGCCCTTCAGGATGTTGCTCCATAGTTTCCACTGTAGGTGTGTCTTCAAAACACCATTCCATATTTCTGTCAGACTAATTGCCTTAGGATTGTACTTGAGCATGGCAAGTTTTTTGATCATGCATTCCGTGATCAAAGACCTAATGTTACAGTTCTCTATGTGTGAAATGAGGTTCTCAGATAAAAGCAATACTGTATGAACTAAAGGTGATAGAGGAAAAAGCATTCTTTATGTCCATTTATGGTGTTTTTTTACAGGATCATTATATGCAGGGAAGGAAAATCCAAAACCAGAATAAATATCTACTCCAGTTAGCACTTATTGTTCTTTTTTTACAGAAGAAGTCATCTAATTCAATCACTCATCCATCAGATCATAGCTTGATCAATCTGGAGAACTATGCCATTTCAGGGACTTAATGTTCATCTCTACAGTTGGCAGAAAGGGCATTCAGCCTTTGTGAGTGTCGATCATTTTTAAAGGCCTATACATAATATCCAACTCTGCCACCATGGCCAGTTTTTTCATGGGCTTGTTCGGTAAGAATAGGAATAAGTAGAGAAAGAGGTTGCCTGTCTACAGAATGAGTCATTCTATCTTCGTGATCCCTGAGCTCCTTTTGAACTGAAGTCATCGTTTAATGAGACTTTATGTAGCACATGGCTACCTTTGAACCCTTCAGCCATTTGGAGAGATGTATTAATCTACTACTTTTCCAAATGAATTTATCATCAATTTTCTGATCTTGGATCTTTCTAAATCCCCCACCTTCCAGTTAATCCATTGGCTACAATGAACAATAATACATCATGTCATTTCCCTTTCAAACAATGAATGATCACATGTACTACCCAAAGTTTTGCCCACTGTGAAGATTTTCTTTTGCAACTGTCTTTCAGTGTTTCCCAGAAATGGTTTGTAAGGCTGCTGCTGTCCAATTCTTGATGATGTCTGTGTACCATTTAAGATCATCATTAAACCAGGTGTTACTCTTACCTTCTTCAATCAACACAACTCATGAGAAAATAGATACATGCTTGTCAATAGATATCATTATAACAGGAATGGAAACAATAGACAATTAGGCACATCCTCATGTACCTTGCTTGTGTCCTCAGTCCTATCTTATATATGCCATTTGATAATGGAAGTTTGGTGTCACATCTTGATTTATATTTAGTCAGTCAGATAATATGCAAATCATGATGAGCATCTCAGGCCACATTTTAACTTGTTGGCCTATTGTCAAAATTCTCTTTCCTCTATGACACAATAGTAGATCAACAAAATTTTGCAAAGAGAGAATAGTTGCCTGTAGACAATGATAGATATATACTTCAAAATATCAAATGTACCTTCTGTGATTCACCTATAAAAGCTTACCAATGGCTTCAAACAATAACCAAATGTACCAATAACACCTCAAGTATCATTGATATCATTGGGTCAGTTTGAATATATGTTTCAAGGAATAGAGCAGCGTACACACAATATAGATCTGATGACAACTCCCTTCCTGTTCCTGACCCCATTACACACTACCAGCTTTCTGATTTTTTGGTATATGTGCTGGATTAATACACTGGAGTAAGAAATGTAATGTCTCTAGAATACAAATCATCCAACTAAATACTGTGTTACATTTTTATGATAAGTGCAATCAAGTGCAGTATCTTACTCTTCTTCTTAAAATGCCTATTGCCTAGATGTCCAACATCACTGATCTCTTAAGAATTCCACTGAGATAAAAGTCCTTGAATTTTGGTTAAAATCTCTTCCTCTGATGTGCTCATAAGTCCAAAATGGCTACAACCTTCTGTTTACTTGGTCCTATCAGTATAATGTAACCAATGTAGAACAGTACTGTGATATTTTGTGGAATAGTTTAATATTAAAGATCACTTCTAACTATGTTGTGATACATGCCTGGAGAGTTAATATATCTTAAAAGTAAATTGTACATGTATACTTCTGAACTTGCCAACTTAAAAAAATGCTTCTTGTGGTCCTTATGTCTAGGTACAGAGAAAAAGTCATTTGTTAGATCAATAATTGCACTCCATCTATCAGGAGATATGTAAATCTTCTCAAGTAAGGACACCATATCTAGTACAATAGCTGTTCTCTACACTGGCCAAATATGAGAGCTAATGGTAAATTCAGTGGGATCCACCAGTCTTGCATCTTTCAATTAATTGGTAGTGATGCTAATTTCTAAAAGTTTTCAGGGAATGCTATACTGTAATGGATTCACTGTTTTCACTAGCAAAGGCAAAACTGAAGGCTTCCCAGTATGCCTTTCCAACATAGTACCCCTCATTCTACAGTTAAAAATAGGGAACTAATGTAACATTTCTGAAAAATTCTAAGTACATGTATGCCAATTGTACCTTCTGGGACCATGTAAATAATCACAGAATGAGTTTCAGGGACTGATAGACTTTCTGTTAGTAGAATTTCAGACAAAATAACATTAAACATCTGACTATTTAGGGCTTTATAAAGGTCTTTCCTTGGGAAAACCTATCTAGCCAAGTTCAAGACTTTCTAGGATTCAAACTAGTTAACATCTTGAAATTGGTTTACTAATTAGGATTCTCTTTTGGCACCATCCAATATCGTTTTTCATTCATTTGTTTAAGGAAATTTACACTTATATATATCAAACATGAAAGTTGTAGACTTCTTATTCTTTTCATGCCTAGAAACATCATGATTGGTTATCCAGTACCAAAACTCAATAAAAATCATGTCATCATAAAACTTTGTTTCTGCTGAATATTATGGTTAGTCCATTATAGATATTGCTCTGCCTATGCAGTCCATTGTGATAACTATGATTACCTTGTATTTAGTGACTCAGTGCTATAACTTGGCCATTGGTATTTCAGGGCTCAGATAACCCCAATACACTTAACTCTTCCAAGTGAGAGACAGCATGTCTAACACTAAGCTCTGCCATAAGGACAAAGATGGTAACAAATCTCTTAAAATATGGTGTTGTTCCCGACACCATTTTTAATCTTATAAGAATTAGTGAAGATTATGACTTCTGGCTCTTCCCACTGTGGAGTATAGTTGTAAACAGCATATTCACTCTACCATTGCAATTTACTTAAGCCAGAAAATCTCTCCATTCATAGTAAGCCAAAGGATGTTAAACATATCTAATTCATTTTCAGTAGGGCTATATTTGGCAAATACCTCAGCCAACCACTTAAACATTTTGGTACTATTTTTAATTAAAGGTCCCATTTAAAACTAGAGTCTCTACTCAGTTGGCTCATATCAGTAAACTCAGCTTGATCCAGTATTTTGTTCTTTCTACCATTATTCCACATTCCACACCATTAAAATCTACTCACAAACATATTTTTCAGACTGTAGCTTGGAGAAATTAGATAACTCATTAAGCTTTTTTTTTTTTTTTTTTTTTTTTTTTTTTTTTTTTTTTTTTTTTTTTTGGTTTAGCAGACCACCTCATGGGCACCACTTTCTACCTTGCTTCTAAGAGCCTGTTTAGCCTTACTTCTAATTATAAGTCTGAAGGCGACTATTGGTGTGCCAAAAGGGACACTAATCTTGCTGTGTCTGGGATTTTCATCAGTGAAAGTCACTGCTGGCTTAAAACATGAAAAATAGACCACAAAGCATTCATTTCTTTATTTAACATGGAAAAGGCAAGGTTATACAGGCTTACAGTTAGGCTCACCTTCAGTTGAAGATGAGAAGATTTATTTCTTGGGTGAGAAACCCTTGAGATGCAGAGGTTTCAGTGTTCTTAGTATTAGTAACTTCCTCACACACATCCACATCTCACTTTACCAATCAACGCCCTTACTTTAATGACCCACATGCTTCAAGTACAAGACATGAATTTTTGCTGTAATTCATCCAATATTATAGTGATGGCTTCTGTTTGATTTTCTACAACTTGGGCTCTGTGGCAGGTCGAAATAAGATTCTCTTCCAGAGCAACATTAGAGAACTTCACACAATTAATATGCATCTGGACTTCATCAATTTTGTCACTGAATTAATTTTTATCCTTTACTATAATCTGAGATGCTAGAGTATGGTGAGCTTTATCATGGAGCTCATTCTTTTGCTTTGTCTACTTATCCAACATGCTAAGAACAAATGACCAACATTTATAATTTTCTTATTTTTCCACAAATTATAAATGTTGCATATGAAGAATTAATGAATCAATTTTCTTTCATGATTGGTGAAATTTTCTAATGAATTTTTCTTCTTAAGGTTCACACTGTGGGATTTCTCCTTGAAACTCCACATTTCCAGGAGAGGATTTAGTAATAGACAGCCTTTTGTTAAGTTTTGACAAACTGGAAAGTCTAATACTAGATACTAAAACGATTCATCTTTATACTTCTGTTGCTCTATAACCAACCATGGTACCAAAGATAACTGTGGGTAGAACATGCCATTACAAAATTGGAAAATCACATTAATGCTCCATTCCATCAATTATACTAATCATGTAATATAGTAATTTCAGAATATCACATATATGTTATTTCCTAATCAAACTATATGTATGAGATATTTAGTGGTCCCCAGCTGTGCTAGATGTTATATATACCATTTGTAATTTTCTAAGTATACAGGCTATCTTTTTGCAGTGTCCCTGTTCTTATCCATTTTAAGGCAGACTGGAACTGCTACTGGGAGAAGAAATTGAAACTTTAATGATTTTAGGAAACACACAAATTTTTAACAGTTCATTATTTATAAACATCACACACAAGTCACCAATCTTCCAATGGTATTTTTGGTTTTGAGAAAAAAGTAAGAAGATGTATAAATTTTCCTAGGAAAATAATACCCATTTTCATGAATGTGGATGGTGTCACATATATAAGTTTTGCAAAGATTGAAGATCCTGACTATAACCCCCAAATTTATATTGTCACTTTTTAAGTATGTAAATTTATTCAGTAAAAAAATAGATATTTATGACCATGGCAAATACTTAGTTTTATGATAACAATAGCTTCAAACCCCTTAAGACATAATCGTGTTGAATTGTCAGAATGCCTAATCCAGTCATGTGATATTGGATGCCTGAAAATAGTCATAATAGACTCCTGGCTGTACATTCTTTAACAGACTTGCACATAGGAGAGTGTTATGTTTTAGAACTCTATCTTCAAACTCTGTCTTTTCATTTACAATATAACTTCATTAAAATTATATTGTCAGGTATTGTAGTCAATACTAATTTTGAAATGATAAGAAATATGTGTATCAGCAACACAAAAATGATGACTAGAGTACTATAAATGTAAGCACAACCAGTTTCAGTAATTTATTATGATTACTATATTAAATAAGGATAATAAGACTTCAATTAGCATAAAAACCAGAAAATGAGATAAATTCAAAATAATGGTACAGTGAAAGGTGTGGTTTCTCTGAGTAGGATAATTTTTCCATGGGCTACTATTGCTCAATGTTTACCTCATATATTGGTAGTCTATCATAATAGATTTACAGCTGAGCAGGACTAAAGATTGACAATTTCTTTACAATAGTTTCCATAGTTCTTTGAAAAGCTATGTATCAAGTAGAAAATTTCAAAGTCACTGTGAGCTTGCTTTATTGTCACTATGCCACCAAGTCATGACTGGTTAACTAACTAGATTTTGGAGGCAATAAATGACTGACTTCTTATCTTTTCTGAATTAGAAGTGTTTGAATATTTATCAAATACATTATAGAATCTCATAAACACTCAGTGGTTTGTATGATATCATTATTCAGTAAAATATTCTTTAAAAGGTTTGGAAAGGATTAGACTTCTGACAACTTGGTAATGCTTCAGAATATTGCTCTTTATGCAGTGTGAAAATAGGGTAAATTTGTTCAAACTATGGCCCAAAGAATTTTTATAAAGAGATCTAGAACTAGATCTCTCATCTAGTGATGTTCTGCAGGACTGCTGATGCTTGCCATCTCAGCTTAGGACTGAAGTTGAAAATTCAGTCTCTTCTCTCTCAAACATGTTGTGAGATTTTTTGTTTCTGTTGTTATTTAGCTATACTTTCATCTTTGTGACAAAAAACGTTTCATTGGTGGAAAAATTAGTAATAGTAAAATCAACATAAACCCTCAACCATGAATTCTGGTGTATTCACTTAACAACCTAGGTGAGAAAATGTCTGCTATGTAGGCTATCTTCTCAAGACATTCCAAAATTTTTGTTTGCTTTGTACATACAACATTGTTTATAGCATATGTCAAATATAGAAACACCTGGTTTTCTGTAGTTGGGGAAAATGTTAAAATGATTCCTAGATAATTTCAAGTTACTAATTTGGCTTCAGACAGAAATGTCAACTGATTTAAGGCCAGTTTGTTAAAAACTGTAACTGAAATATATTGGTCAAAACCAGAATACCCTTCTGAATCCCCTCTATTCAGCTCCTTGTTTGTCTTAAACTATGAAATTTTATGGTCTTATTATCACAAGTTACAGAGTAACTCAGCCCATTTTCCCTCATGACAACCTATTGCTGTTGCTGTGGTTCCTTCTAAATGCCAGCATGTGCCAGGAAACCTCTGAGGATTCGTAAGTGTTTGCATTATTGATGCAGATTCTTTACTTTCCTACATGCATACGACTTCCTGAAGTGCATAAAGCACACCAACTTTTCTCTGAAATTTGCTTTTATTTTACTAGAGAAATTCTCATTCTTTCTAATAGTGCTACATTTATTTATTGTTCCTAAGGGTTAATAAAATCAAAGCAATGTTAGTTACACACACACACACACACACACACACACACACACATGCAGAGAGAGAGAAAGAGAGAGAGAGAGAAAGAGAGAGAGAGAGTCAAAATGGAGCAAGGATGGGCAGATTAGAGATGATATTATCATGAGAGTCAAATACTATGAGTTTCTTTTTTCCACTCTGTTTATGAAATTTGGAAAAGTGTGTACTTTGCAAAGTGATTATTACCTTGTCGTTAGGAAATGTATATTCCTGTGAGAACACAGGCTACCTCATCCAATTTAATAGGTTTCATTGCTTTAAAAGAAAGTAAGATAGTGTAACAATTTTCAAGTGTATGAAACTAGCATTGTAAGAAATAATTATCACTGCCAAACTACTTTCATGTTTGCTGGGAGCTAAACACTACTGCTCTCTAAGGGGATCTCTATTTAAAAACTCAATTATTTAGATCTATTATATGGTGAGTCATTGTCACTGGAAGATTACCTTCTGTTTTGTTTTCATAGATTTTGTGTTTGCTTTCCTCATTTAGGTATTTTTGGTGTATGTTTATATTGTATAATTATATGCTATTAGTCTCATGAGAATAGGGTCCATTAGGATGAGACAGAGACTCAAACAATTATATCCTCCTAAATGTAGAGGTAATTACTATAACATAATATTTTCATTTACAGAAAGATTAACTAAGTGAATTCTATTGAGATGCAATGTTTTTTTTTAACTATTGTGAAAGAACTCCTGGAGGCTTTCCACCTGTCACAGGTGATATAATATGTATAAGTAAGTACACCTATGAGAAAAATCAAGAAAAAAAATGTGCTGCTGTTATCAAGTAATTTGAACCCATTTTATTATTAAGCTTGCATTTCAGTTCAGTGGGAAAAAACTTTTCATACAAGCATGAGGACCTTACTTTGAATTCTAAACATCAGTATGTTTTAAAAGTCAAGAATTTTGGTGTGTGCCTATGGTCTCAGAAGTAGGAAGGTAGAAATATGTGTGTTCCTGGAGCATTCCAGCCACACAGCCTTCACTAAAACTGTCATTAAAAAAGCAAAAAGGTGCAAAGTGATTAAGGACTGAGTAATAATACCCATGTTAGTTCTCTCATTTACTCCTAAATTCACATGCATGTGCCTATGAACTTACAACACACATATGCACCTGAAATGTCACATACATTTAAACATACAAAATCATTTTAAATTATCATTCTTAAGTTTTGGGCTCAAAAGCATAAGCAAAGATGGTCAAATAAGTTATCATGTAATCTATAGATTGAAATAA
>JADRCD010238107.1:0-26629 GCA_019843815.1 Montemys delectorum
GTGGGTTGTGAATATCCCCCATGACACTGAGCAAATGATGTTCTCTCAAACTATTGTGAATAGTTGGAAGACAATAATGCAGAAATATAGCACCAATAGTGGCTTCAGTTAACAACTCTACAGATCTATTCCACATCACTCATGTGTGGCTTTGGGCTCCTGACTGCTTTGTCTCAGTTTCTTCTGCTATGTGTGAGTAATGTTTACATCGATAGCCCAGGGTTCTTTTTAGAATGCCATGAGAAAATGAATCTTAGACTGCTTAGCAAGATGCCTCCCTCTGAAAAAGAATTCCGTAACTGTTCCCTCTCCTGCCAATAGTTTGAGTATTAGAGAAACCTGCACCCTCACACCTTCTTCCAAGGCCTCCTGCTGAGTGGAGGTCACACATTTCCTGACATCTCTAGCCTAGCCATCACCATCCTCGGCAACCTAGCCAACCAGCTTAGAGCTCCTAGAAGGAGAGAGGTGATTCCTATCTTCCTTTTCTCCATTGTAACTTCAAAGCTTTTCTTCTACCCTCCCGAGAACTTCTATTTCCTTCTCCTCCAGTCTTCTTAGTAGAGAAACCATTAAGTGGTCTGTAACTTGGATTCTTCCTTAAGGCATAGACCAATGCTTCTTAGACAAGGTCATCAAAGAACTTAGTAAATCAGACCACTTGGCCCATTCTCTGGGATCTCTGAGTTAGTAGGCCCGGGATAAGGAGGCTGGTGGCCTAGAAAAGAGCACTAAGAGCTAAGGAATTCATGTGCTCTATCTCCACCCCTACCAGAGAATTTAACTCATGAGGAGACCTACCCATAGAGTTCTCAATGAAAGGAAGCACTTAACGTCATTGAAAGACAATTTAGATCAACTTCAGAGGTTAGGATGCAGAATCACTTGAAAAATAGAATGTATGGAAATCGACCCCTGCTAGCATTACTTTTTATGATTAATGTAGACAGCAGAGTAAGTGCCCTGCTTTGTTGCCACTGGAGACTGCACATTTTTCATGACACTTTGTGGTGGTTACATTTAGAAATATCTTTACATTCAACACTGCTTCAGCATTGCAGGGGCTCTGGGGCAGCTGCTAGGTCTTTTCTTCTCAGCTAATGATAAAGCGTATTTATTTCTAGAACAGAATTTCTTTTTGCTTTAATAAATGGGCTTCACTATCATCATTTCTCTTCGTAAGTTTGTATGTCCTCTTTATTTAAAATATTAATCTGTAAATTAGTTTAGTCTCACTAAACTGTAAGAATACTACATGGTAAATAGAAAAACATCAAGAACGCTAAGACAAAATAGTAAAAGTAAAAAGAATGGCACAGTGAATACAGGATATTAATCTAAATCTCAATAGTAAAACCTAAATGAAGATCCTGTACTATACAAAAATTAAAAGCTAACTAACACTCCAGAAATATATTGAGTATATATTATAAATAACTAAAGCTCAAGAAATCTACTGAGTTTATATAATGTAAACAACTAAACTTCAGAAATTGTTGAGTATATATTATAAAATGCCTAAGTTGACAAATGTGAAAAGCACTCCACCAACTAATTTTCAAATAGATAATTACCTGGTAGAAAAATAGAGGAAGAGCATCAGAAAAAAATTTACAAAATATGCAATAAAATTAGACTTAATATGTGGAAAGTACATTTCAACCTCAGCAATTAAATGCAAATTAAAGGAACAGGGATATGACATTCTTCACCCATCTAACTGGAAAATATTTGAAAATGTGTTAAGCTCTCATTACTGTAATAGAGATGGCAAAGTAACACACACTTATATAAATTTGGAATAATGCAAACTGTTGTGAGAGTTCTGAAAAGCAATTTACAATTCATATTGCAAGCCATTAAAATGTACAGACCTGTTGCTCCATTCATTTTGCTTCTAGCTTATTCTAAGAAAATGATCAGACATGTGAATAAAAAAGTATATAAAGTGTTCAAAGCAACTTTGTTTATGAGAAAAACAGAAACAAGTGGGGAGATGGCCTGCTGTGTAAAAGCACTTCCTACACAAGTGTGAGTCCCTAAAACTCTCATAAAAGCTGATGCAGAGTGTGAGCAGCTGTAATCCCAATGTTAGTGTGGGGGAAGGGAAAGAGAGGCAGAAGGATTCCAGGAAGTTCACAGGCCAGCTAGCTTAGTGTGTGAAGTGAAATCCAAAACATCAAAGACCCCATCTCAAATAAGATGGAAGGCAAGGACCAAACTCTGAGAGGCTGTCATCTTCTAATCTCAACATGCATGCCATGGCTCATGTATGCCCACATGACACATACACACATACCAGGTACTCACAAAAATAATAAAAATATAAACAAGAAATATTATAACAGATAGTTAATTTTACATAAAATTTTATCCATCCATAGAATGAAATGAGTACATTGCACACATTTAAAACATTCATGTTTTAAAAATAGTCCAAGGCAAAGTAAGTTTTAAAAAAGATGCATTTTAAGGAAGTTTATGTTGAGAGTGTGATTTGAATTTCTGTGGATATATACAAAATCTGAAATAAATTTACTAAAATATTAGTAACAAGACGATCTCTAGGTGATGGGAATTTTCTATTTCAAATATTCTTCAAATTCTGTGAAAATAAAAAACAGCCTTTAGTATAAGAAAAAGAAAAGAAAAAGCTACTTTTATCTGTTAGCTATTTTTACTTTCCCTACCCTCCAAAAAGTTTTAAATAAAGATTTCGAAGAGTGGTGTCTACCGCATGATCTGAACTCCTGTGGCTGCCATGGAGACAAGCTAGCCATTCTGTCTTCTGCCCTCACAGATCAACATGCTTCTCAATTTTCACCTTGGAGAGAATTGCCCCTGCCCAGAGGAGATCCGAGAGGAGCTGTACGACTTCCATGAGGACCTTCTGGTTCACTGTGGTGAGCTGCTAAGTGAGGGGCTAGAACCAGAAGCCATCTTCCTTTCCTAGAGCAGCAGTGAGAAGTTAGGGCTCGCACACTGGCAGACTGAAAACCTTCACCTAGAAGATACAGAGAGGGAACGGAAAGTCTCTGGAGGAAAAAAAAAAAAAAGTGGGAGGAAGACGGATGCCACACCTCAGTTTATATACAGTTTACATACAGCAATGCTGTGCTCTTCTCCCAGTCAAGCACAGATGTTGAACCCTCTTTCTTGTAGCTTCTGTAAATTACTTTTCAAAAAGTGGGTATCAATATTTCCCTGAAGAATTTTAAGTCATTGATCCCTACTTTGATGCATATCTGCTGATTTTTAAGTGGATCGTGGCATTTAAGATTCTTGTACATGGTAACTTGAATAATATGGAGAGAAAATCTGAGCTTCTCAGTTAAAATAATAAATGTTAATGTATTTCTGGAGACTCTAGAGCCCTGTTAACATAGGTTAGGAAGAGTAAAGCCTTGGTATTAAAGGTATTTGATATTCTGGGACACAGGATATCATACATTCTAGCAACTATTAGAAAGGCATAATGTAGATAAATATTCCTATGAGGCGGCCTGTAATCTCTTGAAAATATTCCAGAAGGGTGGGAATTTTCTTCTTTATGTTCTTATCTGTGCAATAAGATAACCCTTAATACACTCTTTGGGTTTGCACTCTGTTCTGTGGCTGGCTAGGAGTTCCCTTGGAGGAAGAGGAAGAGGAGGAGGAGGACACTTCCTGGACAGGAAAACTGTGTGCTCTGGTGTATAAAATCAAGGGCCCACCCAAGCCTGAGAAGGAGCAACCAAAAGAGGAAGAGGAGCCATACCCGAGTAAGTACCCTACTACCTTTCAATCACACTGCTCACAACTCTGTGCTCTCTCAGACTTAATCAAGGTAACTGGTTTTCTCCAATACACTGTAAGACACGTGGGGTTGTTTAAACTCTGGAGTCGGCACATGGGCATCTTGTCATCATAGTTGGTAGTCAGTGTAATAGCTTTTTTGCTTTGCTTTGTTTTGTTTTGTTTTCCTCTGCCTTCCTGTGATTCAAGGGATCCACTTTTGGAATTTTCCTGAGAAAAGATCAGCTGTTGGGTGTCTGCTCTTATTGTCTGTCTACTTAGACATTCTCGCAAAGATTTCGATCTTTCTTTCAACCTGTGAGTGCTGCCCATGTCTCTCACTTCTGATTACAGTTACTCAAGAAAGGAAAACTACTGCAACCAAATAAATTAAACCATAGTAAAACAGGACTTGTAAAACAAAGAACAGGTCTCTTTTTTCTTTACTATGGAATTGAGATTGCAGCAGCCTGCAGTCTTTGACCCATTCTTTAAGGATGTTGAGTATTGTCCCAATTCCCTCTTCTTTTCTTTACACAGTGGGTAACTTCAACCATTTTGACCCATATTGAAAGAAGAACTCTGACTTGCTTGACTATCTCTAAATGAGTTAACGTCCAAGAGGCAAGTTGTCTGAATATCATATGAAACCAGTCTGCTCCTTGCTATAGATTTGGCAAATTTATCATTTGTCTAAAGAAGAAAAAAATGTCCCAGGTTTAATGTCATTACTTCTTATCTTATTCCCTATTCCTATCTATCTTTGAACATACTTTCAGATCATCTACTACAGAAATAGACTGTCAAGATATGATAGGTGTGTCTTATTGCCCTTACATTAATCTTCCATCTTTGCTAGAATGTCTCTGAGGTGAATAGATTATTCCAATTTATCACTGGAAGCTTTGAATCCTCTGAGAGAGTATATAGTAACATGACTCTGGCAATCCTGGTCAGTCCTATCCCATAACCATGCAAATATTTTGGCTTTGATAAACTCAAGCCAACTGGATTGTGGACCCCCGACCCCAAAAAAGTGACTAGAGACTCTCTGTGGTTGCCACCAAATAAGAACTGCAAATAGCTTGCACTGGCCCACATATCTCCTACATAACCTGCTATGAATTGATTCTGGAAATGGATGCTTTCTTTGACAGTGTCTTATGGATAGGATTCCCACAAAGTGACCATGTCATGTTAAGTGAATCTAGTCAATAGTAAGTGAATCCAGTTGATCAGATGGAATCATTCATGATCTACCTCTGAAAAGTCTCATTATGTGGAGGGGCTCCAACACCAGGAATTACTTCCTACCCAACTGTGCCTCAGCACTACAGCAGACAGATCATGTTCTGTCTTTTTGGATAAAATACATACACCTGGCAGGCCTGTCACTTGAGACTGCGTGTCTTCCACCGAGCTGCCTCTCTCTCATCTGTGGAATTATAAGCCATCCAAGTTTTATGTCCTGAATGTTTTAAAAATCCAAGAAATAAATAAAATGGTTGATCAGTTTAATTGACTTAAGAGTTGACACCATAGATTCAGTGGGATGTCTATCGTGATGTTTAATTTCATTAGGTATCATAGCTTCACAATTAAGCACTTCCTGTTCTCTTACTTCCTCTATCTTTTGTCTCTCAAGCATTTGTAATATCATAGCTAATTTTTCTTCTTGTAGAGCTATTTTTTTCAACCTTTTTTGAGAGGACATGTATAAAATTTGCAATTGAAAGTAGGGAGGGGTTTACCCTGGTGGTCGCAATTGCAGTAAGTACTGCAATGGCTTTGTCAAGTAATGTTTCTCTCCCCTCAACTCCTACTCTTGGTCTTATTAGATTTGAATGGAGATCTGAAATGGAGTTTCCCAATTTCTAATGCAAAAAAGTCTGTCTATATAATTAAACTTGTCTTTTGGGGTTGCTTACTGTGATTCACTGTCTCAGAGGTCCCTGTGTCATTCCTTGTTCTGGGTTTGAGGCTCCTGACACTTCATAGTCTCCCAGGTCTCTCTGGGCATCCAGCTGAACTCGAAGAATTGATGCTTCCTGTGAAGACTATCCCAGATGAATTTCTTCTTGATGGCTTTCTGTCAGATATCTCTTGTTCCCTGCAACATTTCTATCAAATGTCCTCTGCTACCTGCATCATTGGTGGGCTTTCTCCTTCTCCAATCACATTGGGCACCAGATCTAAAAGTAGCTTTCATTTTTTTCTGATATAATTGTCATCTCAGAGACTAACTGCTAAATAAGCTCACCCCTTCCTGGTTCTTTCTGATCTGTGACTAGCTGGTTCAACTCAGAGGTTCTGGCTCGAACTGCTCTCCGAGCTTACTGATTCAATCTGACTTCTCCGGGCTTCTCACTGAATTGCTCTTCTTGGCCTCAAACCAACTCTGGCAATTTGTTCTAATCTTCTGGCTCTTTCTTATTCTCTGGGTTCAACTGCCTCTGTACAAACTCATGAATGAGCTCAACTCTACTGCACTGCAGTCACTGTACTGACTCCCAACTCAACTGCATTCCATTGCATTGCCTGAACTCAACTGAACTGCCCTCTCTTTCCTGTGTTGTTCTTGTGAGAGTTGGGCATATACTATCTATGACTCATTTTGTCAATTTTTTTTCTCTGATTCATTACTTTGTCTGCCCCTCAATTTCAAACATGGCTGCTTCCAGCCAGATCACATAGACCTAGAAGGTCTTTGGATGCAATCACTTGCCAGAACAGCCATGTTGCTGAATTAAAATTCCTTTACTATAACCAATTGTAAAAATGGTTAAAATCCTATAAATTAGTGATAACTTGTCTATCTCATTACTTATGTGATTTATCTTGACAAAATACAAATAATTTAGGTGATTATAATGAATTTACCAAACACTCCACATATACTAGTTACTAATGTTACTAATGATGTTAACTTTCTTCATGATTCAATTGAGGGAAATAGGACTCAAAAGAATTAAAAGATACCAGTTCAATGATTCTCCTTTCCCTCTTGGATCCAGAAAATTTTCCTGGCCACTGATTAACTGAGATAACTGAATCAAGTGAAGTTATAACTTCACTTCAGGTCTAAATATCTTCTCTTCCTATAGTGCCATGCTGTTTCCTATATCTGAGCAGATTAATAACTGCTGTGAGTTATCATTTGCAATGAAAGTCAGAGCCCAATAGCATGCAGAATTTTAGCGCTTAAAAGCCAATGATGCCAAAGATTTGGACTGGAAACTCTCAGGTAAGGTGGTGGTAACCCCTCCCTGAAATTTGCTTTTATGAGCAGTTGATATCAGATGATCTCAGGAAAGAGAGAACAACACCATTCTGAAACTCATTTGAATGCTGCTAAGTAGCTCTGTGTTGAAGAGATTTGCTTAAATTAACTACAAGCCGTGGTGTCAGTGAAAACCATTACAGTATTATCAAAGAGCTTTATGATAATGAAATGACGTAGCAATAGCCCATCATACCAGGTCATATTTTTATGTCTCTGTCTAGCACATTCGTAAGAGAGCCCTTGCATGTTAAGACTGGACTGCAAGCTGCCGTTAAAACAGAATTTCTTTAAATATAAATGTGTAGCTGTAGCAACTGAGTTATTTCTCCAGAAGAGATCAAGCAGCTGTTTCTCTTGAATTCTAAAGTTAAGAAAATGAGAATCAGCTATCAGATTTTACAGATGAAATGTGATGTACCTATGCCTTCTCCATGGGAGATGATTTTCCCCATCTTCTCCATAAAAAGAAATGCCCCAAAGGATATTTAGTCTCTCAAGCAATGCAAGCAAAGGAGACAGGGCCCCCTGCTGACATGAAAGACCTTGTGCTGACCCACTGTAATACAGCAGTGGAGAACAGTGTTAAGAACTAGATGTAGGAGTGAGTCTGTCTAAAGGAGGTGCGATGCCTTCTGTTCTCAATCTGTGCTGTTTGCACAAACACTGCCTCCCTCTCACAGAGCTGAGCTGGCATTCCTGTCCCCGGGACACGCTTGCTTTCCTCTGCTACTCCTCTGATAAAACCCAGACCAGAGGAGTCCCTAGAGATGACTACAAATCCATCAAGTCCCAAAGCTGCTACTTGAGGAAGCACTGGCCTTGTCACTGAATGGTATAACAGTTCTAAACCAAAATTCTCTTCAGTGGAATGCTACAGCTTATTTATGAATACTCCTGGGCAGAGAACGTGTTCTTTACAACCAGAATAATGACTGGGCTCTGGTACAAATGAATACCAAGTGAAATCACCACACCAATGGGGGTGGCTCTGTGGATGTAGAATTTAGAAATTTTAGAAAATACATTTAATGATGGCTCAGGCCATATCATTAGGCTTCCTTTCTAAAATTTCTAAATTCTCTCCAAATAGCTGTTCCTTAAGACAGATGGACACACACACAGGGGAGAGAGATAGACAGATGAGAGAGAGAGAGAGAGAGAGAGAGAGAGACAGAGACAGAGAGAGACAGAGAGAGAGACAGAGAGAGAGAGAGAAACAAAGAGACAGACAGACAGACAGACAGACAGAGACAGACAGACAGAGAGAGATAGAGAGAAACAGAGAGAGACAGAGATAAACAGACAGAAACAGAGACAGAGACAACATGGAAAGAGTGATCCCTCCTCTGTAAAGTCTTTCTTCTAACCTTGCTCCTCTCCCTCCTGCTTCAGCATGTCATATAATGTCTCACTGGAGTTTAAGTGACTTCCCTCCTTATATGGGATTATTTACCTTTCCTTACTGGGTTTTAATGTGAGGATTTTTTTTTCTATATTCATTCCATTGACCTAAAATTTTTAACCTATAATTGCAAATTATTCACTTTAAGGCTCACAAACATGGAAAGTGGGGCCTTGAATAGAAAAGTGAAATTAGGTCTGGATAAATTACTCTTACAGTAATGAGGTTGTATTGTGATAATAATGTTCAAACAAAAATACAATTCATGGTCTGAGGAGAAGTTGGAAAAGTGTTGTAAGAATGTGAACTAGTAGATAAAATAGGAAAGACAAGCATTGTGTTGACAACACTGCACACAAATGCCAAAAGACAGGAAAGTTCAAGCTGAATCCAGGCGTGACAACAAGTTAGGGTGGGCTAGAGTCTATGGGGAACCAAATGGGATGTGGTGGAAATGTAAACACTGTGCCTCAAAAGATCGCTAATAAAACCCAGTTCACCAGAACGGTGTTCTCATTTGCTGTATAAGGCCCTGGAATTGCATAGATGAAGGGTTTAGTGTGTATGTGATACACATATTACCCTGTGCCTTGTCTGTAAATACTATTGCTTCTCACATAAGCAAACATACTGATTTCTATTTTATAATTAAACTAAAGACAAATAAATAACTTACCTAAACTATATAGCAGTTGCCTTGATCTAAGACATTGATATTCCTATATGTATTGTTTATTATAACAGTAACATGTCCCCTGGAAGCAGTGATTGTGTATAGGGTTGTAGGCCTCCATCTGCCCCACCACAGGGCACAGCTACTTGGAGAGGCAGAACATGGGGAGTTTGCACTTACCCCATGCCTCAGGAGGCCCCAAGGCACCAGAGCTCCCAACTGTCCCAGTGGAGATGATTGTCTTTATATTGGTGGAGGCAGGCTTGGGGGCGGTTATAGCTGGGAGTGCAGTGAGGCCTTCTACAGGGAAATTAGGCTTCAGCTCTGTAGGCAAAAGCCTTCTCCATGGCTCCCCATGGCAGATCTTGATGAAAAGAGACAGAACATGCTTCTAAACAGTTTATTGTCATGGCAGAAAATGGAAGCATAAATGGAACCATACCCCACTTCTCAGGGTAGGCCTGAGGTTAAATACCTTTTGTAGGGAGGAATGTCTGGGAAGAGAAACTTATTGGCTAAGCTCTGGGCCTCTAGGTACCTCATTAGCATGAGCCTACATGACCATAGGACACATTTCTTTTGTGTGAGAGGCATGGTACATGTTCCAAGTCAAGAATCTGGCAGGGAGCTGGGAGTCGCCTAAGCCTCAGCTGTGTGCCCACTGAGTCTCTGGGTCTCGAGCTGCTCTAACTAACCAAACTTCCTGGCATGGTTTTACATCCCACAACTGTGAAAGTTTCCTTTTTAAATTTATTTTTATTTCATATGTATTGGTGTTTTACCCGCTGTGTGAGGGTGTTGGATTCTCTGGAACTAGAGTTACAGACAGCTGTGAGCTGCCATGTGGGTGCTGAGAATTAAACCCAGGTTGTCTGGAGGAGCAGCCAGTGCTCTTAGCCACTGAGCCGTCTCTCCAGCCGTATGTTTCTTATATATCATTAATTTGCTCAATAGTAGTGAAATGGTCCTGATTTACAGGGCTCTAGAGTTAAGCAACCTATTCTTACATTCTTGCTTTGCTTCACATCTGTAAGGTTAAATGCATGATGGCTGTGTCTCGGTTTTCTTGCCTGTAAGCTGAAAAAAGTAAATTACCTCATTGGGTCATTGTTATGAGGATTAGATTATTTAGTATATGCAAAGCATATCTGGCACAGTGTTTAATTTCAAATATTTGGTGATTACCTCCCATATTTCAGGCACTGTTTGAGGCACCTGTAAAATATGTTTAAGAAAAATAATCTTTCAATCAAGGATTTCACTCATCCCTGCTACAGGGAGATATTGGAACCAAGGAGACAGAAATGCTCTGGGTGATATAACTTGGATAAGGACTGTGACAGACAGTACAATGCCTCAGGTGATGTCAACAGGCCATGTACAAATATGGAATATACAAATATGATGTTGAATGTGAAGGAGGATGCTGGTTACAGATAGGATTAAAGCTGTTGGCCAGCTAAGCTTCAGTCAGGAAATAGGGACTGTTGGAACCAGAGCAATCACAACAGTTCATAAAAGGGAAAGGTGGTGGCAAAACAGAAGCAGAGAAGCACAGCTCTGAGAAAGAGACAGGTCAGAACTGACTATATCGCTCCTTTCGGTGCCTTAGGGCCACCGATACAAACCAGGTCCTCTGGGGCTCAGGTGAACAATGTGGGCCCTCTATTTTGGTAATCTGTGTTTGAAACTGCAGAAGAAACTCTTACATATACTGAGTGAGTCCTTTGTTCCTGGCACTATCCTAGGTACTTCATATGTCACCATTTCTTGGCTTTTTCTTCCCAATGAGCAACCAAGCTCAGTGAGCTCCTGCCTTCTGTTTATATTGTGCCTGTTATATCAGGTATTTAAACCTGAGTAAAGATGGTAGACTCACATTGCCCATTCATAGTTCTGTCTTAGCTTCATCTTCATTTCAGGTGTTTCTCCGTGTCTTAGTCAGTATTCCATTTCTGTGATGAGACACTGCGATCAGGCAACTTATAAAAGGGAGCATTTAGCTGGGGGCTGGCTGAGTTGCACAAGGTGAGTCCACTACCACCATGGCAGTAGTATGGTAGCAGGCAGGCAGGCATGGCACTGGGGCAGTAGCCATCTGCATGGAGACAGAGAGAGCTAGACTGGGTATGACCTGTGCTTTTGAGACCTCAAAGCCCACTCCCAGTGGCACACCTTCCTCCAACAAGCCTACATTTAGTCCTTCCCAAGACAGTTCCACCAACTAAGGACCAAACATTCAAATACCTGAGCCTCTTGAGTGGGGGACAGGCATTCTCATTCACTTCCCCTCCCCCCCCCCATCAGATCAGCGAGCACTCTCTGTCCCCTCTGTGCTCTTTTCTCTGTCATATCACCATCAGTCATGCAATTGAAACTGTACGTTTTGAAAAAGTGATTATGAGGCTGGATGACTGATCTCAAAAACAACAGGCTAATTATCTCCTTATGATGGATGAGACCCCAGGGAGCCATAGAGCAGAATGCGGCTAGAACGTTGGAGTGCAGTTTTCCTGGTGGCTTGTGTAGCATTGCTGCTTCTAACACTAAAAAAGTATCCAGGTGGTGAGGAAAGAAGGGTGGGGGTTTGCATGCTTGTTTCCACCCATATGTATGAGGCCCTGACCAAGGTAGAAAGCCACAGAGGAGACCAAAGACCTGAACTTGATCCCTAGAACCCTTGGGAATATGTTAGTGTGGTGATGTGTGCTTATAGTCTCATCCCTGGTGAGGCAGAGAGGGATTGATCTCCAGTGCTACCTGTCCAGACATCCTGGCCTACATGATTAGCTAGAGGCCAGGGAAAGACCCTGTCTCAAGAAACAAGGTAAACAATACCCAGGGTTGACTTCTGGCCTCCCCCAACATGATTACACATATGGACACACTCCTGTACATACACGTGTGCCTCCACCCACAAACTCATGCATGTACACAAGCACACTTAGATGCGCTATAAAACAGAAGAAGGGAAATTTAGAGACAGATTTAGCAGCTAGGTAGGTACAGCAGCCACATGACTGCGCACGGTCTGTCCTGAAAGCTAGGCTCTAAGGTAGCCAGGCTAGTGTGACTCACTTGTGGAGTCTGTAGCGTGTTTTAAATAGTCAAAAACCTCCACATGCCATGCTTAGCTCTCACTCCCTTGGATGCCTTAGCAGACCTACTGTTTACAAGAACTCACTTCTGTTCAAGAAATGGAAATGTTCTTTCCTTAAACAAAGTGTGAAGGGAGGATTAAGCTGTAAGGGCCACGATGATGGGGAAATTTGGTCACTGCCACATCTGTCCTTTCTGTTCTTAGGTGATGTTTATGAGGATTGAATGCTAATTCAGGTGTCGGACTTAATACATTGCTGGACATGCAGGAAATGCTAGCTAGCATGTGGCTATAAGGATTGCAGCAAGCAGTGTGATAACTGACAAGGAGCTGAAAGTCTTGCCCTATTCCTAGGCTAGGGAAGTCAGAACAGACAAAAACAAGTATGTATATCCCAAAAGCATATGGAGAGCTGAGACGTGCTGATGTTGTGAGCCCTCAGCCAACCTCACAGCACCAGTGGATGTTCTTTGTAATCCAGTAACACACATTTAGACACAATAGCTACCCAAGAACAATGTTCCAGACTCTTATAGCCTTTTGCTTTCATTTCAGACCACCTTCAAGTGTCATTCCCAGTAATAATCTCCCAAAACATGTGGTCTTGTTAAATAAGGTAAAGGGGTCCCAGCTGTAGATATTGGGCCAGAGAGACATTGGAGAAGCACAGAGAAATTGGCCGGATTAATTTACCTATAGTTGAATCCTTGATGTCCTTCAATTTCACTTTCCCCTGGCTTTCTCCATTGCTAAGCAGTAGATTCTTGGCCATTTGGTAAGTTTGACCTGAAGAAGCTCCAAGATGGAGAATACATAGGATAGAAATCCCTTTCCCTGTAAACCTCGGTAGCTGAATGGAGAATGTGTGACCATGCCACATGACCTCTGACAGACAGTTTCCTTTCCACAAGCAATCAGGACAATCATCAAAAAGGCCATGCAGTTCCCAGAGCTCAACTCTACCATCTAGGTGATTAGTGGTGTGCACTGATGCTTTGATAATGGCCACTTACTGGTATCAGGAACTGCTAGAATTTTGAGATTTTGTTTTATTTCTTCAATCTTAGGTTTTACTCATAGGAAAAGCAAGCCGAATAACGTTGAAATTGGACACTAAAAGTGGTAGTAAAATCTTGCTGCTTACCCAGTTAGCCCAGTGAAGCTACAGGCTTTCATTTGCTGCTTGAATAAATTATTACCACTCTTTCAAAAGCACAACATGTCTCATAGACACATACTTTCAGATGCAGACAGAGAGGTGGATGGCTTGTCTGAGGACACACAGCTGGCCCTGCCTAGTGCTTTTACTACTATACTGCCACCTTCAAGAGGCATTTTATAGGGTGGTTTTATTTTATTGGTAAAGAAAATGAGGCTCTAAGAAAGTAATCTGACCAAGAGTGTTACGAAAAGAACTAAAGCTTTATAGGTTTCAGGATTTTACATCTGAATCCATTTCGTGACTTATTAAGAGAGTGTCTAGACAGTAGACATAATGTAAGTTTAAGGTCCTAATAAAATATCTATTTTTCTGAGTGTTATGAAGGTAAATAACTTGAGATGTTAAAGTACAAGGAATAGATTCTAGCAGCCTGGGGCATCACCATTTACCAACTGTGGTATTATGCAAGTTCTTAGCCTCTCTGTGTTTGTTTTCTTTATATGTAAAAGGAAAGTAATGAAGAAGGATTTGATAAAATAGGGCTGACTTTAATATTCTGAAGCTAGAAGTCTACATTTACTTTAGCTTCTGCATTGAGTGTAAAAATCATAGGCCATACAGACTTTCTTTTCACATTTACCTGTCAATGCTTTTAGCAAACAAGGAACATAAAACCCAGTTTGGGGAGGGGATGCAGAGAGGGTACTGATGGACATTTCTGGAGAGTTAGTGATGGAGCCATCTGCTGGGACGGACTGAGCCAATAGCTGTGCCCACTCTTTCCACAATCCACTTGTTCCAGCTTTGTTTTCGTATTGACAGTGGGTTGTCAGCTACTGTCTTAGTGGGCCTTAAATCCATTCCTTACTGTGACAAAAGGGTGAGCAAGACAGCTTCTCCTGCTGTTCTCTGGGCCCTGAGACCACCTTTGATTGACTAGAAAAGTTTGTCATAAGCTCATAAGCCAATCCTTGATGTTTCAGCCAGTTTGACCTAGAAAATAGATTCTGGGTGACTCAAGTTGATAGAACCTATATTTGAAATAAAGTTGGATCCTTGAGGAATATTAACCACAGACTAGAGGGGGACCCTGCACAAACAAGATCTTAAATGCTGTTAAGACAGAAGAGCCAGGTGAGTTCTGCATGGTATTGTATATGGTGCTGCATCACCACTTTCTCAGTGGAGAATCTTGGTAAGATGTAGGTTGTAATAGCATTTGGTTTTCAGAGGTAAAGGCAAGCCAGGCTTCATGAAAAAAATAGCAAGCTCCGTATATTATCTCTATGTGCTGTCCATCAGTTCATAGCTATTCTATGTGCTTAATGTTAAGTCTGGCTTGGCTTTAAGCTTTGGATCAGTTAGATGGAGACCACAGTTTAGTCAACAACCTGATAGAGTCCTAGTCTCAAAAAGGAGCTTTTTTAAAAAAAAAAAACAAAAACAAAAAAAAACACCTCTACTCAAGACCTAGAATCACAGTATACAAGCTTCCTAATCACTTCTGTAGCAAGTTACCATAAATCTACCAATACCCCAGATAGCACAAACTTACTACCTTACAGTTTCAGAGGTTATTAAACTGAAGTGACTGAGCTTGATTGCACTCCTAGAAGGTTCTTGTCCTTTGATCTTCTAGAGGACCACTGCCTTCTTTGGGTAGAGAATGGCCCCACTAGGACCCTACTCGTTCATTGCTGACTCTCTTGCCTCTTCTCTCAGACTCTTGGGAAGTCATCCACAGTCATCCCTCTGACTCAGAATCTTTCAGTTAGTGTTATCTGCAGAGTCCCTTTTGCCCTGTGAGGTAACACAGCTTCTGCAGACTGGGATATGGAGATCTTTTAGCAGATGGGAGTCCAATGTTCAATCTAGGAACAATAGGAGAACAGGAAGCAGAGGTCAAAAATACAATCCCAACCATCAACCCCACTACAGCTCCTTAAGCTGGGGCCTAACAAAGGCTGTTGGTGAGTGCTGTAACAGGAAGTCATCAACTCCTATCTATTCTTTTTTTCTTAATTGAAGATAATTTTTATACAATATATTTTGGTTATAGCTTCCCCTTTCCCAGCTCTTCTGAATTCCTCCCTACTTCCTCAGCCAACCAGATCCATCCTCTTTCTTTGCCCTCTTAGAATGCAAGCAGGTAGCCTACACTTGGAAATTATCCGCACCTGTTCACACCTCTGGCTGTATACAGAATAGAGAGGCTGATTTTTCAATCACCTGGAATTTTAAAATAGGTACCCATTGTTTAAATGCACATAATTTTCTATTCCATTGTACTGTGAACATTATAAATCATTTTCTGAGTTTATCTTCAGTACAGTGTAGTTTCATTTATTCCTTCTCCTCAATGTAACTGAAATTTGTTTCTTCCAAGCTGTCCCAGATTTAAGAATACTCTCAGAAATTTAACAGTTCAGGTGTGGGATTTGCTTTGCCAGTGGCCAGCATGTACCCTTTGATAAGAAGCAGGTAGTTCATCGAGTGATGACCATTTGGCTTGTGATCTAAATTTGGAGAGAAAAGAAAAAATATATCCAGAAGCGTATTTGAAAGTTCTAGGCTCCTGCAGTTTTAAGATGGGAACCTGCACCATGAGAGCCAAAGACCCTTTTTTTGTGGTAGTTGGCATTGGACTACTTAAAGGAGAGGACTTGTAACAATGGTCAATGAGTGGTGATTTTTCCTGTAAGGGTCACATGTGTCCAGCTTAGAGTTCTGAAATCAAAGAAGCAGGTTCTAAAATGACTGGTGGTGTACAGTAAACAACTGAATCAAGACACTCCCAAAGGGGTGTCCTAAATCAAGCTCTGACGGGAAGACACTCTGTTTCTTTTGCGGAATGTAGGGCTAGTACAAAAGTCAGGGAGTGAAGAGACTATTGTCTTCTAAGGTGCCCCCTAGAACATCAAGTCTTTCTAAGAAACACAGCACATTCAGGGCATTGCCATTCTGAGTTAGCTTGAATAATCATTTTAAATGTGGCATATCAGTCATATATTTGAGGAAGTTGCCTATGTGTGATTACACTAATTGCAAAGATCAAATGCATTAGAATGTTAATAATAATAATAATAATAATAATAATAATAATAATCTCATCAGGGAAATCATAGTGCACAATTCACTTTGTTCCATTTTTTTTCACAGTTTGGTTTATTTTGCTCATCACAAAACACAGGCCTTTTAGTGATATATAGCTTCCTTTGCTTCTTCATTCCTTTCTTCTTGACATAAATAGTATCACTTTCTAAAAGTCCCATGAGCTGAACCATTGGAGGCACTTGACAGCTCCTGCTGAGGGAGATAGAAATCTGAAGTCTGAACCACTTTTATTTTTATTTTATTTTACATATTATTTTTTTAAGTTCTTGACAATTTCATGCACATATACAGTAGAATGTCATATGCGCCCTACCTCCCTCTTCCAACTCTTCCTACACTTCTCTCCCACATGCCCCCTGCTAGCTTCATATCTTTTTTGAAAAGATTTGTTTTATTTTAAATTTTGTGTATGTGCGTTTCTTTGGGTGGGCATATGCACCTGAGTGACAGTATTCACAGAAGGCAGCAATATCACATGCCCCTAAAGCTGGAGATACAGGTAGTTCTGAGTCACCCAACATGGGTGCTAAGACCTGAGCTCAGGTCCTGTACAAGAGCAGCAAGTGCTCTAAACCACTGAGACAGTTCTCTGTACCCCCTCCTCTTTTAAAATTTCTTTTGAGGTTTGTTTATTTGTTGTTTGTGTTATTGATTTTGGTAAGTCCCGTTAGCACTGTCTGCATATGCATGGACATGGGGCCACCCACTGGAGCACAGGAGAATTACCATTAGGAACACTTTAGAAAAGGAATGCTTCTCCCTCCTCCAGCAGCAATCAATTGGCAATGGGTGATCATTAAAGCATGGGGCCTGAAGCACATCTCTTCTGTCTATGCCAGAACTGGGGCTTGGTGGTTTAATCTAGTCCAAATGAGCACAGCTGTGTAAATTCACTGAGGGTGCTAGCCATGGCATGTCTTGAGGACAGCATTCTTATACCCTTCTCATCCTCTCGTTATTTCATTCTTTATACCCCCCTCTTCCATTTCATTTCCTGAGCCATGGTAGAGGACAAGGTAGCTAACACAAATATCCCATTTAGGGCTGAGCACTTAGTCTCTTCTTCACTCTTTGTTCTTTATCACTTTGATCAAGCTTTTAATTTCTGCATTAACTGCTGCCCACTGCAAAAGGAGGCTTCTCTGACTCAGGCAGAGGTAGTCCAGTTTATGGACATTAACACAAATATTTAGAAGCCAATTTGACAACATGACCAAATAATTTACATGCACTTTTGAATTTCGCCAGCTAGGGACCTATGGGCAATAATGGTGTTCTGAAATGATTTTACAGAGACACCTAATACAGTCTTGGGCACCTAGAAAATCCCCACAAAATAGCATGTGATTCAGAAGCTAATTTAGAAGTGACACAACAGGAGGTCTCTTGGTTTCCAGTCAATGACAGGCAGAAACATGTCCATGACATATATCCTGGCTCCTGGAAGCTCACTGATGCTACAGTGAACTTCTAGTGCTACTGAACCAACCAAAAAAGGCCATAACCACTGAATAACACAGACCCAACCCCTCCCTTCTCTGAAGATGACTGGTCTTAAGCCCAAATTTAGCTCAAATTAAGGAGAAAACTTTCAGAGCCCTTCAAGCTAACAGAGAGCACTTTAGTGCCCTGTGAATAATGGTCAGAGCCCTTAACCTCCAGGATTCAATTCTCAAAATAATGATTCTTTAATCCTCAGTCTATTTCTCAATATGAGGAGTCTTGCTCTCATGAACCTACTTTTAATCCACCCAGAGGCAAGCAGAGAAATATCCTTAAACTGTAGCTTTCTAGATGGAAGCCCTGGCTCACTAATCAAAATCATACAGCATGATAGAGTGGGGTTCGCCCAAGCTGGAGAGATAGTATTGCTTTCAAGGGGTGACAGCCTTTGCTTTGTAAGAGCAATGAGTAATGGACCTTTGTAAGGTCCATACAGCAATGAGTGTCAAAGACTTTTGGTCTTGGAGGAGATTATTTATATTCACAAATATTGCACAGGGTCTTAGAGCTCTAACATAGGCTATTTATATATCAGTATTTACTTAGAAATTTAAAAATTACAGCATTTTATAATATTGATAATTCATCTAAAAATAATTAAAATGTATAGCTACACACTTAGTAATATATTTCCATGGAAAGCAACTAATTTTTCTCTGGAAAAGAACTATATGCTTTTATCTTTTTATAAATTTATTATCTGAAAGATAATATAATTCTTGTATTTGGCAAAAGAAATGGGGGAAATAGCATGAAATAGAAGTATAGTTGGGAAAGGACTAATAATTCTGTAGCTTATTGGTGCAGTTGTGTAGTCTTTCCTAATAAATTAATAATTTTTGAAAATTAGTTGGTATATGCAAATTTAAACAGATTAGTTTTGTACTTCAATACATAATTGACAGCTGCCATAGAGGGAGTCAGTTTCTTTAAGAGTATAGCCCCTGGTAGCTGACCACCATTCAGTGGAAGCCCACACATACAAGACTATATTTGCAGCCTAAATTGGACTTAATGGGCTTTTTAAAAAGAGAGAGCATACAAAGTTGGGTAAGGAAAGATGGGAGATGGATCTAGGAAGAATTAGAAGAGAGGGTAAATAAAATCAAAACACACCATACAAAATTCTAAACTGAAAAAGAAGCCCACTGGAATAGCTTTCTTGTTGGTTGGCACTAGTACAAGTTTACTTTGGAGCTGCATGCACTGTTCTATGAAAATCATTATTTCCTTGAAAAATGCAGAGTTACCAGCTGTTGACACAGTTCATTATAAATATTTTTAAATTATATTTGCTAATATCAGTAATTTAATCAGGGGATCTTTAAGTATTGAGAAGCTGTCAAAGCTCACAGTGGCAGATAAATGCTTGCCAGAATTCTGGTTTTCACTTGAAATTCAAATTTCTTTATTGGCAATAAATACTATCATTTACATTAAAAAATTTATTTCTTTCTTTTTGGAAAAAAAATCAGTTATCCAAGACCAAATAGTCACGAATTGTTTCTTTTCTCATTTAAAATGGCATGCCATCAGACAAAAGGTTAGTTTAGCTGGTAACTCTGTTATAGATAAATGTTTTTCCTCAAGGGAAAAAACACTTAGTGCTGATGTGCAGCTTTGTGCTTCTCATCATTTTGTTTATAGGGTTAGATATCATCTTGAGAGTTTTATTAATAATATTATTCTTCATTCAAGATATTCCAATGTTAAATTGGCTGTTTTCCCAGGAAAGTGATAATAAGTCTTGCTGACTTTTTGTTCTAAGGTCTCAGAAGTTTTTACCTATCATTTTTTCTCTACCATCAGTACCAATATCAATACAACTAAAACATCAAATAATATCTTTGAATTGTTATGTCCTTCCCAATTGCCTAAAGAATTCTGAGTCCTCTAATCTGAAGATTAAATTTTCACAACTACCATTATTTATAGTATTAATTGTTAATGTTTGTAAGTATGTTCTAGACATTGCTTTGTACTGATTATTTTAAGTTTCACATATAAAGATATACAGAGGACCTAACACATTAAAGAAATATAAATTCCTTTGTCTATAAATTTTGTAATTTTTTTGAGAATTTTGTATATAAGTACTATTTTATACCCTTTCTACCTCTCCCTTTCCTATCTCTAATTCCTCCTGTGTCCCTCTCTCCCTCTCAAACTCATGACCTCATTATTATTATTATTATTATTATTATTATTATTATTATTATCATCATCATCTTTGTCGTCGTCATCATCATTTACTTATATATACATATGTATATGTGACTACAACTTGCTGAGTCCATTAGTGTTTCTTGTATATAATATGTCTAGGGCTGACTACTTATCCCTAGAGGAAACTGAGCCTCTCTCTCTCTCTCTCTTTCTCTCTCTCTCTCTCTCTCTCTCTCTCTCTCTCTCTCTTTATATTCATTATTTATATTTTTTAATCTAGTGGTAGCGCTCCATGAGCCTGCCCCTATCCATGTTGGCATGTCAAATGGTATTGTTATCATTTAGGTCTTGTTTAAGCAACCATATTGTTGAGAGTTCATAGGTGCAGCTTTCCTGTCATATAGGAATGGCACTCTTTACAGCAGATATCATTGTCCTTTGGCTCTTACAATCTTTCTGCTCCCTCTTCTGTACTGTTTTCTGGGCTTTAGGTATAGAGTTTGTTTTGTAGATATATCAGTTAGGCCTGGGCACCCCACAGTCAGTGTTCTATGCATTTTGACCAGTGGTGGACTTCTGTGATAGTCTCCAAATGCTGCAAGTCCCCATCTTCTTTTGATGAAGAATAGGAGCAACATTTATCTGTAAAAATAAAGACAAGTATTTAGAATGTATTTGTAAATTATACTGTTCAGGAAAGTGGCAGTAGTAAGAGTCCTCTAGGGTCCATGACCTCACTAGCATGAATAACTGGCCTTGTTTATACTACCAAGCATGCACTACCTTCTTCTGAGTAGGTCTTAAGTCCAATTACATGGCCGTTGGCTAACTCTAAAATATAAGTGCCATTATTACACCCTGTGGAATATCTTGCCATGCTGGCCATTGTTGTGGATCATAGGCTGTACAGCTGAGCAAGACTATTGATTGCTTTTATCCCTTAACAGCTTACATAGAACTTTCTAGTACTATAAGAACTGGTCATCAGGGAAGAGGCTTCCAGGTCAGTTCGAGCTTCATTCCCCCAAGTTTCATGTCCAAAAGTGTGTGGTATCTTCACCAATAGGGTCTGTCTTTAAGTTCTGAGAGGTAACCAAGGGCAACTGCAATAGCCTATGTAGTTTAGGGATTCTCCGTATTTTTATATATTCCTTTTGGTCTTACTATCTTAACTAGAAGAAATAGGAATAGCTGCACCTGGAAAAACAGTTTCATTTCATTTTAATTTCTAAAAAAATTGCACAAAAATTATATTTTTATCATGTTATTTCCTTTCCCTTAACTTCTTCTAGATCCTCTTCATCTCCCTACCTTCCCAACCTCAAGTTCTTTCTATCTCTCAAGCAAAAGAAAACAACAAAAGGCAAAATAAGAAAATCAAAACAGATAAACAACTGAAAGAAAGAAAAGAAAATCAGTAAGACAAAGAAAAAACAAAACTCCACAACAATAATAACAAAAACCACACACACACAAAGGATCAAGTCCATTTTCTATTGACCAACTACTCTGAGAATGGGGCCTGCCCTAGAATGTTGTCGATACTTCCAGTGACACCCCATTGGAGAAAACTAGTTTTCCCTTTCCCAGCAGGTATTAGTTGCAAAAGGTTCATGGTTATGGGTAGGACTTTGTGTCTCCTTCCCCTTTGCAATGCTGGGGTTTTGTCTAGTTTGTGCCTGTGTGGGTCTTCTGGGTGTTGTTATGTGCATCAGCCCTGTGGTGTCTGAAAGATGCTCTTTTCGTTGAGTCTCCTATCATCTCTGGCTCTTATAATCTTTCTGTCTCCCTTTTCCTAAGCCTTGAGTGGAGGGGGTTGATAGAAACAAAACAAACAAAAACATTTCATTTAAGACTGAATTTTTCAAAGTTCCTCACACTCCGTTCATTTTCGGTTGTAGATCTCTCTGTTAATTACCAGCTGTTGTAAGAAGAAGGTTCCTGACGAGGGTTGAGCAAGGCACTACCCTATAGGTACAGCACAATGTCATTAGGAGTCATTTCACTGCTATGTTTCTTTAGCAAAACGAGATTACAGGTTTTCCCCTAGGCCCATGACCTATCTAGTCTCAGGTTCTTGGACACTTCAGCAGTGTCAGATTGCAGTTTCATCCCATAAAGTATACCTTAATATCTTGCATACAAGTCTCAGAGTTTGTAGCTGAGTGATACTAATGGTTACTTTCCTCCTCTGGTAGTGTGCAAAGTACCTTCCAGTGCCATGAATGCTAGTCAGGAGGAGTAAAAGTTCTACTTAGGCGCCAGCTTGATTCTCCAATTTTGATGTCATAAATATGTTGTGTCTTCAGCAATAGGGACTTTGGATTATGGTGAGTAAATAACAGCCTTGGTAATAGTCTGTGATGTTGGGGGAGAGGAGAGTTCTGTGGAACCTCTGTTGCCAATGATTCAACAGGGAAATAGTTTGTTGAGAAACTGTCCCAAGACAGCCCATTAACAACTTGTCCCCCACAGAAGGTGCGGATATTAATAGGTATTAGTCATCAGTCCCTACTAAACAAGACCTTTCTAATTTTTTGATAACTTTACACATGAATACTTATCTACATCACTCACTCTCTTTCTCCTCAAACACTTCCTAGCCCTCTCTCCAAATTTCATAGTCTCTATTAGTATTTTACACACACACACACACACACACACACACACACACACACACCCTACTAAGTCCATTTATTGATGCTCACATGTACACGACCACTTGGGGTTTCTCTCTGCAGGAATTGACCACCTAAAGCTTTTCATCTAAGGGTGGGACATTGTGGAATTTCCTTTGTCCACATTGGCATACCACCTGGTGTTGTGATTATGCTGGTCTTGTACAGGCAACCATGTTGCTGAGATTTCATGGTTGTATTTACCCAACCCAAATAGTACCTAGGAGGCACTATTTAGCTCTTACGATCTTTCCGCCACCTCCTCTATGGTGTTCCCTGATCCTTAGGTGTAAAGGTAGCAAGATCTTTTAGTTGTTATTCTCTCTAGCCTCTGTATCCTTTTTTTTTTTTTTTTTTCCGAGTTGTTTCAGTGTACGTCTCCTGCCTAAACCTGAAACACCCACAGGGCTGATAGGCACAGCACTGAGCTAAATTAATCCTTTACATCTAGATCGTTTAGAGCTTTGGTGACTAAGTTCTATTTTTATAGCATATGGTAGAGCCAAGAGTGGATGTGGATGTGGAGCAGACATCTGCTATGGAGAGTGATGTGGAGTAGAAAAGTCAACTATTGGAAATCACACAGACTCCAGAAAGCATCCATCTGAGTGCAACCCTAATCCTTTCTCTGGTGGATTCAATAACCTTCGTTGTTCCCTTGGCTCGAGTTTTATCACCTGGCCTGAATACAGGATCTGGTACTACCCACCCCTGCCAGGACTGTGGTGCTGCTGTGAGATTTAAACATTATGACTTTCAAGCAGTGTTTCTCTCCCCTGTGTTGTGGAACCTTCTGGAACTGTGCATGTGATGGGAGGGGGTGAGAATCCCCTAAGCAGCTGTTCCAGCATGCTCTCCTTTCATTTCTCAGATGAGCCTTTTGCCTCCTAATATATTCCCCAAAACACAGCCAATCAGCATCCATCAGGGCCATGTGGTCTGTCTGCTGCAAGGCCCTTAGCTGGTCTCACTTTAGCCAATTTGTCCTGTGCTTATGGAACTAGGGATGAACCCCAATAAACCCTGAATTCAATGTCTTAGTAGTTTCACCCTCCATGCCTATGAAGGTAATTCATGCTACAGTGCCAGCTGATTCCTGCAAAAGATTCACTACAGAGAAGCCATTTCCGTGTATAGTGGTCAGCTGTCCAGCCTCCAAGCCTTCAAACCTGAGAATATCCTCACAGTCCAGTTCCATTCTTCTCCAAATATGTTATGCCCACAGCATCTAAATTAACTTTTACTCTTGACTTGTTAGTTCTAGCTAGTCTCTGCTAAAGGATGCCTCTAATGTACTTAGAGACAGCAGCTGTGACGATAAGCAGCAGTATGGCGTGCGTTTGCTTTACACTAAAGAAGCACAGGACAATGTTTTCGCTTTCACACCTTCACCCACCCAAAACAGTCACTCTGCACTCCTGGCACTTGCAAATGCCTCCACTGTAGTATTTAGTGCATTGTCTTGTACAATTAACAATAACATTTTATCACAAAATAAAAATGTAAAGAACTGGCTTGTGAGCTTCCTGAAGGCAAGGACTGCGTCTTGTTCATTATTTGATTTTTAGTATGAATCTAAACATTAATCAGATGAGAATAGCATTTTTAGTATATAATTGTGATATTCTTACTGTGGTACAGGTGGTGTGTTTATGTCTTGATAATATAATCTACTTGTGTATAGGCCATGCAAACCTTACAACCATACAACCTTAAAATAAGAAAAAAATTAACCCAAACCAGCTGTTGTCATCACCTCCAGTTTGATGGGTTTGTTTCCAACTGTCAATAAAGCATTGAAACAGAAAAAAAAAAAAAAAAGTCTGTTAGTTGATAAAAGTATCTGCACTTCCTAACTCTCTCTGCACTGGGCATCAATGGTTAGTGTTCTCTCCTCTTCTCCTTCCAGCAACCCTGAAGGAGCTAGTCTCGCAGACAATGATCCGCTGGGCCCAGGAGAACCAAATCCAGGATGCGGAGCTGGTGAGGATGATGTTCAACCTCCTCCGGAGACAGTATGACAGCATTGGGGAGTTGCTACAGGCTCTGCGGAAGACCTACACCATCAGCCAGGCCTCTGTGAATGACACTATCAACCTGTTGGCTGCCCTGGGCCAGATTCGGTCCCTGCTCAGTGTCAGGATGGGCAGAGAAGAGGAGCTCCTCATGATCAACGGGCTAGGGTAGGCTCCCTCAGCACGTGCTGTTCTCCAGAGAGAATTCTCTCTCCCTCCTTGTGGCAGTACATCTTGTCCCATGAACTACTTCTGTAACATGAGATACCAGACTGTCTGTTGTTCAAGGCGAATGAACACTGCCAAAAGAAATGAAGAAAATTCACAGTGGTTGTAATGAAAATAGCCTAAGTTGGGTCATGAAAAAAAAAAAAAAACTGAAGGAAAGGACACTATATTTAATCTGAGAGAGACAATTTGAGCTTTGGAGCCTTTGGCTGGCCTCTGAGACTTCTGGGATAGTCCCAGCTGGCCCCTTTTTTTCTGGTTCTAAACTATAGAGTGATTTTGTTAGTTCTGTGAAATGCCTTAACTTAGAACGATAACCCACGGATCTGCCGCACAAACCATGTTGACAATTCATGGCGACTTAGGGGCCAGGAGGATTTCCTTTCATTACAGAGCAAACAGGAAAAAATATGTGCCTGAAAGGTTGCCTGGCCAATCTACACTGTTACATGATTAAAATCAAAAGCAACAGTTCTCTCATCACCCTTGAGTTGGCAAACTATAGAAGCGTCACTAAGCACCAGGAGAGCGGTTTGGACGGTTCTCAGGAGAGAAAGGGTGTGTGTGTGTGTGTGTGTGTGTGTGTGTGTGTGTGTGTGTGTGTGTGTGTGTATGCATTCCTTAAATTAATTTTCAAGAACGGAAAATTCTAATAGAAATGAAGAGGAAATAGAAACAGGAGGGAAACGGGCTGCAGAAATGGCCTCTCACTCTCCAGCCTAGTTCCCGGCAGGTGTTGCATCTCTAGGCTTCTCTTTGCCTAAGCTTCGCTTCGTTATGTGAGTTTGTGTTAGGTAGCTGAGAGGTGTGGTGTGGTGATTGTTACATGTTCATGCCATTGACTTTTGAAGTCTGGTGTCCACAAACTTCATGGTATCTAATACACAATGCCTTTATGAATGAGATGCAGGCCAATCATGAAGAAACTGAGCGTAAAGAGACAGGGCTGTAAGGGGAGGAAAGAAGTCCCTGGGGACACAGAGAAAGAGAAAGCCAGTGTGATGTGGGTGGTCTTAGAGCCTATTATAAGCACACAAAAAAAAAGAGGATAAAGGAAGAATTGTTTAAATATTATTAAAAATAAACATTTTAGAGGGAAAAGGCAAACACTTAGAAATATTTTGTGCTCCTTTTTTGGGTCAGCTAAACAACAACAATTTCATATGTATTCCATGTCCTAGGACCTTCTTATTTTTTCAAACTATCACTTCAGTGTTACTTCATCCACACAGTTGGTGTGCCTCATTCCTGGATTCTCATAGCAGAAAGGCAGCAGGTGCTTAACTCTCCCTCTGATTGTTTCCTTAGGGACATAATGAACAACAAGGTGTTTTACCAGCACCCCAACCTTATGAGAGTCCTCGGCATGCACGAGACGGTGATGGAAGTGATGGTCAATGTGCTGGGTACCGAGAAGTCGCAGGTAATGCCGTAGTCAGAAACTGACTCTGGGACAGGAGTACAGGAAGTGACTTACTCTGCTATCTATTGTCTCAGGTTTCCCTCTTGGAATAGGCGAAGATTTTTACAG
>JADRCD010238108.1:0-2500 GCA_019843815.1 Montemys delectorum
GTGTGTGTGTGTGTGTGTGTGTGTGTGTGTGTGTGTGTGTATACTCATGTGTGTCATAGTGCATATTTCTAGGGATCCAATTCAGATCATCATTGGTCTTGGAATGTGTCATCTCTATCCACTGAGCCATCTCACCATCCTGGGTTTCGTTATTCTGGCTTAGCTGTTTTTATCATTTACCAATAAACACTGTTTAACTAGAAACATCATCTAACAGGGGCATGCTTTACAGGTTTATCTTCTTGTATTTTATTCCCCGCCTTTTGTATTGATTTTTGAGTGGTTAGAAAAGCCACAGCATATAAACATGTACAGGGTAATGTGAAGTTGTTGCCTGCTGGAAATAAGGCTGCTCACGTGGAGCTGGTGATTTTGTCTTGTATGCTATGGAACTTTGACTATCAACTTGACACAGTCTAGGGTCACCTGAGAAAGAAGGCCTTGTTGGAAGAATTGCCTCTATCAGATTGGCCTGTGTAAGACTGTGTTGATTATTAACTGATATAGGACAGACCAGCCCACTGTGGGCAGCACCACCCGTAGGCCATGGGCCTGAGGTATATAAGGAAAGATGATAAGGCTGGGACAGCAAGCAGCCTTCCTCTGTGGTTCCTGCCCTGCCCTTTCTCAGTGATGGACTGTGATCTAGAAGTTCAAGTTTAAGGAAAACAGCCCTTTCCTTCCCCGCTTTTGCTCAGAATGTTTTATCTCTGCAACAGAAATGAAACTAGAATCCACTGTGGCCTGTGCAGGGAAATGTCCCCCCCCCCCCCAGACAGCAGACTCTAAGATTCCATCTAGTTAAGTCCCCAGGAAGGTTGTTCCTGGGATTGAGCATCTTCACCATGACTGAGTCCTGTGTGAACTGTGGAGTGTAAAGACTGAGTGCTTGCCCTTCTCTCTGATTACAGGAAATAAACTAGAAGGATGGTATCTTTTAAAAATATGTAAATACACATTTTCTCATTAGGGCAGCACAATAACTCATATAAATCGCGGTCTCATACTTTTCAATTACGTTAGAAATCAGACATGATTTTATTTTACCAATCATCAAGAAAATTACTTTTAATCATTGCTATTCCAGCATCTCTGAGGCTGTTTCTCTTGTTTCTCTCTAATCACACAGGCCAAGACTGTAGAGTTTCATCAAAGGAAGCATGGAAGGTCAGTAGCTAAAAGCAAATGTTTCTCTGCCCCTCTCCCATAATGTGACAAGTAATACAACCCTGGGGCACTGTCATTTTAATAAAATTAGTAAATGTTTTATAAGCAAGTGGGGAGGAAAGGAAAGCACTACATACAGTTTACCTCCTCAAATCAGTCACCAAATTTCTACAGCCATCTGGGATGTGCCTGGGAAAATGTTCCTAAGGACAGGCCCTTGAGGACATCTAGTAATGACTTATATTGACCATACATTGAGCTCAGTGTTAGTCTAAGTGCTGTACGTAGATTATCCCATTCTTTTTAATTTTTTATTTTTAAATAAATACACACAGATACACACACACACACACACACACACACACACACACACACACACACCACAATAGACATGGAGCTCAAAGGACAATTTGCCAGAATTAATTCTCTCCTTCCATCCACAATGTTGATCACAAGGATCAAACCTACATTTTTAGGTTTGGTGACAAGAGTCTTTTATCTACTTAGCTGTATCACCAGCCCATCTCACTGCATCTTTTGTCCACTGAGCTGTATCACTAGCCCATCTCACTGCATCTTTCTTCTAACTCTTCTGATAAATATTACTATTGTCTCTATTTCAAAGCATAATGGGAAAAAGGTAATGTAAAAAAATGTTTTTCCTTCCAACCCTCTAGCCACCATTACCTTGAGCAAGATTTTATTCTGTTATTTTCTTCACTTACAATAAGGTATAGTTGTTAAAATTTAGGGTTTCCTGAAATGATCAGATTTTTATTTGTTTATCCGATGAGATTCATTAATTTTATATTTTCCAAAATCATGTTATTTTGTTAGACTCCTTTCATATCAAGACAAGCTGTTTCAAAAACTAAGTGGGTGCAGCCAGTAAAATCTACTGACTTAAAGTCAAATTCTGTCAGTGTTATCAGATGAACACCAAAATGAGCCCAATATCTTTCAATACAGGACAAGGGTCTATCCCAGTCTTTGTTAATGGAAAATATAAAAAAGTAAATTCACTTTTACATTTTAACATTGACCATCAAAATCACATAGGTCTGGGTATGATTGTACACACTTCACATCCCAGCACTCGGAAGATAGAGGCAAAAGGACCAAGAATACAAGACCATCCTCAGATACTCTGAGAGTTCGAGGCCAACCTGGTCTATATATGAATGCATCTTAGAATGTAGAAAGTTAGAATATCACTATGTTTTGTTTTCTTTTACTTTAATTAGATTCCTTTCTTTGTGTTATGCTGGATTAACTTAAAGTACATCTATTCAATTAATGGGTGTACATGATTATCTAAATCATTGAACCCAAG
>JADRCD010238108.1:7500-45949 GCA_019843815.1 Montemys delectorum
ATAGGACAATATCCAAGCCTAAAGAATAAGAAAAGATTTTCACCAACTCAATATCTGATAAAGGTCTAATATCCAAAACGTATAAAGAACTCAAGAAAATCAACATCAACAAACTAAATGATCAAATTAAAAATGGTGTACATATCTACACAAAGAATTCTCAATAAAGGAATCTCAGAAGTCTAAGAAACAAAGAAATGTTCAACATCCTTAGCCATCAGGAAATTGCAAATCAAAACTACTCTGAGATTCCATCTTAAACACCTGTCAGAATGGCTAAGATTAAAACCACAAGTGATATAGTTCATGCTGGTGAGGTTGTGAAACAATGGGAACGCTCCTCCACTGCTGGGTGGAGCTGAAAGTGCTCTGAAGTTTTGAGCCACCTCATTAGCATCAAGAACCTTTTCAGAAGGCTTCTCTTCGATCCTTCAAGTTTTATTAGTCATTTGTGTGTGTGTGTGTGTGTGTGTGTGTCTTTTGTTTTGAGATAGGGTTTCTCTGTGTAGCCCTGGCTGTCTAGGAACTCCCTCTGAAGAGCAGGCTAGTCTTAAAATCAGAGATCCATCTGCCTCTGCCTCCCTAGTGCTGGAATTCACGTGTGTACCACCACTACAAAGCTGTTATTCATTCTTTAGTCCCTCTGAGTGGGTGATTCTTTTCCTGCTAGGACATAGTTAATCTATAGTTGAACTAACATCTGTTTATTCTAATTTTCACTACTTTAAGAGAACAGAGCAATGCAAGGTATTAAAAATCCTGGCCCACTTCCCCCCACACTCCCCTAGCTGCTTGCTGCTCTACTCCCTCTGGCTGCATGAATGCTGGCTTTTCAGCCCTAGCTTCTTAAGGGTGCCTTACTAGAGAAGACTGCTTCCTCAGATGTTGAGGTGATGTTCTCTGAGAAATCATTTATAAAGTGTTTGTCTTCAGGAAGAACTATTTCCAGTTTTCTCAGGAACCATCAGACTGATTTCCAAAGTGGTTTTACTAGCTTGCAGTCACACCAGCAATGGGAGAGTATTCCTAAATCAGTCTGGTGGTTCCTGAGAAAATTGAAAATAGTTCTACCTGAAGACCCAGCTATGCTACTACTGGGCAAATACTCAAAAAATGCTCCAATATATAAAAAGGACACATGCTCCACTATGTTATAGCAACCTTATTTATAATACCCAGAAACTGGAAGCAACCTAGATGTCCCTCAACAGGAGAATGGATACAAAAAAATGTGGCACATTTACACAATGGAGTACTACTCAGCAATTAAAAACAAGGAGCTCATGAAATTCACAGGAAAATAGATGGAACTACAAAATATCATCCTGAGTGAGGTAACCCAGACACAAAAGAACACACATGATATATACTCATTGATAAGTAGATATTATCCCCAAAGCTCACAATGCCCATGATAAAATCCATAGACCATATGGAGCTTAGAAAAAAGGAAGACCAGGGTGTGGATGCTTCAGTCCTACATTGAGGGGGGGACAAGATGATCATGGGAGGGAGGAACCTTGGAGCGAGAGAGGAGGGGGAGGAAATAAGGGGGCAGTATCAGGAACTGAATGGGATGTGAGAGAGGTACATAGGGTCAGGAAATCAAACAAAAATATATAGCAAGGGGATGAGGAACTAGGGATAACCACTGGAGGGTCCCAGACACCAGGGAAATGTGAGGTTCCCAGGACCGAACAGGGATGACTTTAGCCAAAATGAGCAGAAAAGGGGAGCTAGAACCTGTAAAGACCACCTTAGTAGACAGGCATAGACAAGCATGGCCCCCAGTTAAAGGGTGGGGCCACCCCATCTCAAAGCTTTTAACCCAGAAATGTTCCTGTCCAAAGGAAGAACAGGAACAAAAAATGGAACAGAGACTGAAGGAAGGGTCATCTGGGGATTGCCCCACCTGGGGATCCATCATGTCTGCAGACACTAAACCCAACACTGTTGGCTTGGTCAAGAGGTGTTTGCTGACAGGAACCTGGTATGCCAGTTCCTTTGGAGGTCTGGCCAGCAAGTAACTAATGCAAATGTGAATGTTTGGAGCCAGCCTCAGACTGAGCTCAGGGAACCAGGTGGAGGAGCTGGTGGAAGGACTGGAGGAGCAGAGGGGGATTGCAACTCCATTGGAAGAACAACCTAGGCTGGTCTGACCACCTAGTTCTCCCAGAGACTAGACCACCAACCAAAGATGGATCCATGGCTCCAGATACATATGAAGCAGAGGATGGCCTTGCCTGTCAGCAATGGGAGGGGAGGCCCTTGGTCCTGGGGAGGTTTGTTATCCCAGCACCCAGCATAGGAGGATAGCTTAGCAGTGGGATGGGAGAAGGTTGGTGGGGGAGCCTCAAACAGGCAAAGGGGAGGGGGAGGGCAGATGTAGGATGGGGGGGTTAGTGGAGGGGTAACTGGGAAGTGGGATATCATTTGAGATATAAATGAATAGAATGATTAATAATAATAATAATGATAATAATAATAATAAAAAGAGTTTGTCACTGGGGTGACAACTGGGCTTCAACAAATTCTTGTAATAAACAGTACATCATTTTTTAAATGAATATACTGGGAGTTCATGTCTTATCTATACAATTTCAGAGTTATCACCTTAAGCATGAAAAAGAAGCCATTATTGTGGGTAATAGACATATGCCTTATAAAACCTGTTAAGTTTATATGTGCATATATAATATATGTGTATATGTATCATTATATATTGATTATACATTATATATAATTATATATACATTATATATAATCATCATGTGTATGAATATATTACATTATGTATTATGCACTATATACTATGTATTATGTACTTATACTATGTATTATATATATTATATATCATGTTTATATATAAATTACAAGTATACACACAAACACATATATAGTTGGAGGAGCTAAATAATTTTTCTAAAAAGAAGTTATATTTAACAGTAAAGAGCTCATACAGATATTCTGTGCAGAAGCTGAAACTATACTATTTCAGTTACAATGTGACTGTGGACCAGCACTCTGATGGCCAAGCTAGCCAGAGCCCATTTAGTGTATGGAGCTTGAGACCATGTGTTAATCTAATTTTTCATTTGATTTCTTAACACTTCAATAGTGAAAAATGCTTCAAATATTCTTATGTTTGCTTTATTTGTTCCATTTTAAATATTCTGCTTTTCATCTTGTCAGGGAGAGGCATACAAACAAGAACACAATGGAATTTTTATTTTTCAGCTGAAACAATGCTGTCCTCAAATTTTTGCAGCTTCTAGTGGAAGCCTAAAGTCAAATTTTTAAAGATTTTTTTTAAAATTACCCAAATTATAAGTGAAAATTAACCAAGTCAGTCACAACATGTCAGTGGTAGCAAGGATGGCACTTAGATTTCGAATGGGCAGTTTGCTCTCCTTGTGTTGCATGTGCTTTCATGGTGGATGGTCTTTCCAGGAAAAGCCTGTCTTCACTGATGAAAAGTTTCATGTGAACTTTTATCTTTTGGAATTGTGTTCCCCATAGAATTAATAGCATCCACTGAATAATATTTTCTATATGCATTCTGGCTATCTGTTCCCCAGATGTTCTCATCTTACTTAAAATCACGTATCCCAATCCAAGTCAAAACTCAACCAAGTTTAGTTCAAGTTGAGAATTGCAAATAGAACAGTGATTTCTTCTTCATTTAAAAACATCTTACTAAAAATAATTAGATTTGTCAGTAACACAGAGTGGCATGCATCTGATTTAATCAAATCTCAAATACAAATACTTGTTTATTAATCTACATGCATGATTTCAAATTTATTGATAGGATAGATGTTATAAAAATGGAATTAATTACTGTAAAAGTGTTTTAACTCAAGTGTATCAAAATATTTGCTATTATAAATTGCTCCTACAATTATGGCCTATTCACTCATTACTGAAAAATTAATTCAATTTATAAATATGTACCCCAAATTATAGTTTATCACAATCACTTTTTTTCCCAATGAACTTACTTAGCAGTGGTGTCTAAAATGCAAATTGTTCATTGATTTCCAACATAAGCTGTCTGCTCTTGCATACAGGTTTCATCAGAACTGAAATTTCCCTATAAGACAGTGGGGAAGTTCACGAGGTTCAGGTGGTAAGAGTCACCTGTTAGGGAAAAATGAAACTTGCAAGATACTAGAAAGTCCCTTCTGAGCTTTTCAGGAGCAGACAGTAACTTCTAGGGACTGACTGAGCAGCCCAGCTGCAGAGAAGTTTTTGGGACAGAGAGGGTTCTCGAGCCTATGCAACCATTTGCAAGTTGAGCCCCCCTTGGATGTAGATTTGTTGAAGCACAACTTCTTTGGGTTGATTTTGAGTTTTTCCTGCTTTTATTCTTTTTTTTTTTAATTAGATATTTTCTTTATTTACATGTAAATCTCTCCTTTCCCAGTTTCCCCTCCAACAAACAAACAAACAAAAACAACAAGAACAAACCCCTGTTGCCTCCCCCCTCCTCATGCCTGCCACCCCACCCTCTCCCACTTATTGGCCCTGGCATTCCCCCACTGGGGCACAGAACCTTGACAAGGCCGAGGTCCTCTCCTCCTATTCCTGCTTTTATTCTTGTGATTAACTTCTCATACACACTACTGCTAGCAACCTCAGTAAGAAACTCACTGTTTCTGAGGCAATAGAAGCTGGATTACAGGAAGGAGGCTTTCAGGTCAGACTCAGCTTGAGTTACTCAAGTCCCAGGTCATAAATATGCCGTGTCTTCAGGAATAGGTACATTTCATTTGTCTGTTTGGTTTTTGCTGGTAAAAGGAATCTCTCTGAACTCAGTGAGGTCACTCACAGGCGACAGGAATCCGCACATGTGCTGCCATGGCAAATGCTATAGATTCCCAGAATACACTTGGCCCACCTCCCACCTTTACCTAGGAACGTTTATGTCACAACCCAAATAAAAGGTAGACTCTCTGACCTCCACGCTCTCCTTATTCTCCTCTCTCTCTCTCTCCTCTCCTTCTCCCCTCTCCTCTCTCCCTCTCCCCTCTCCCTCTGCCTCTCCCTCTCCCCTCTCCCTCTTCCTCCCCCTTCTGTTTCTCCTTTGTCTTTGTCACCACCTTTGCCCTCCCACAATAAACCTCTCTTGTGGAATTGTATTGGCCTGGTGTGGTCTGTCCAGACGTGCACCATGATTCTAACACAACAGTTTGGACTCTTGTTTTTGATTTATTGGTATATTGCAGATATCCTCTGTCAGATGTATAGCTGGCAAAGATTCTCTCCCATTCTGTGGGTTTTTCTTTACTTGGTTGTTTGTTTCCTTTTCAACAAAGGACTTTTAATTTATGAGTTCTCATTTTAAAAAGTTTGTTCATTATCGGCCTTAATTTCTTGGCTAATGAAGTCCTATTCTGAACGTTTTTTATCTTATAAGGAACTCTCCATGCTCCTTTCTAGAAGTTTAATGTTTCAGGTTTGAGTTTCCGGTCTTTGATCTATCACTTGGATCTCATTTTTGTGCAGGTTGACGGATGTTGCTCTCACTCCATTTTTACACATGCACACATCAAGTTTTCCCAGCAATGGTTCTTGAACATTCCCTCTTCGGTGTGTTTTTGCAGCTTTGTCAAGCTTCAGATGGCTGTAGTTATGGGTACTCATGTTTTGCTCTTCTATTTTATTCCTTGGTCTACATGTCTGTTTTGTGCCAGTACCATGCTGTTTTTAATTACTATACTGCTAGGATATATGTTGATGTCTAAAATGACAATCCCTTCAGTGTTCTTCATTTTGCTCAGAATATCTTTGCTATCTGGGGTCTTCTCTGCTTCCATATGATCTTTGGGTTTTTTTTTTTTAAATTTCTAATGAGATTGAGATTTCACTGAATCTGGAAATTGTTTATATTTTTGTAATAAGGGCACTTTGTAATAATAATTCTACCAATTCATGAGCATGGGATGCCTTTTGGTAGCTGGGGACAGAGGTGGAAGAGGAAGGAAAGGGATGGAAGAAAGTGACATAGTTCTATTTCAATTAAAGAATATTAAAAGAAAACTCATTGGTTTGCCAAATTGGACTTGGTGCAGTAATTACTTTGTCTGTGTGTGGTTCTGTACTTGAGGTGGGTAGATTTTCATGCTGTGTATCCCAAGGGAAAGTATCCCACACAACATTTTTGTAAATACCCATCTCTAATGCACATATGATCCCATTCCATGAAAATCTTTAGGCTTAACATTTTTCCTAACTTCTCTAAGTACACCCCGCTAAAAGAGTTATATTCATATCTTTGCTAATCATTTACATTCTAGAAATGCTAAATAAAACGAGTTCCACAATCAATTTGGGATTTGATTCGAAGACGTAAAAATTCTCCTTTGGTCATGTCTCTGTTAAAGCCTTGTAATACTGTCCCTATTTCATGCCAATGACCCTTCCTGTCTCTTCTAATAGCTTGTAAAACACTGCAGCTTGTAAACTAGGCCAACTTTCATATAAGTAACCTAGAGCCATAAACCTTTCTTATTATCATAGCTGGTATTTAGTAAGTATTTAATAAGTTAGAGTTCAAGTAATGGAAAAATCAGGATTTTTCTATTTAACATCCAAACTTATTGCCTCTATTGACTCTCATCAAAATAAAATCTAGCATGTTCTTGCTAATAGAATGCCCTATAAATATTAATATAAACTCATTTAAACCGACTCATCCACATTTCTGTGAGTATATGTCCTATGCCTAACTTTTTTTTTTTTTTTTGGTTTTTCAAGACAGGTTTTCTCTGTGTTGTCCTGGCTGTCCTGATACTCACTCTGTAGGCCAGGCTGGCCTCGAACTCAGAAATCCACCTGCTTCTACCTCACAAACTCTAGGATTAAAGGTATGTGCTACCACCACCCGGCTATGCCTAACATTTTTAAAAAGTATTTTGGGTATATCTCTGATTCCTGGCTTCATATCATCAAACAGCATATAATCAAAACAATCATACAGTATGTTAAACATAATAAATGAATATTAAATGAACAGTTAGAATGATGAAGCATAGCTGGCTTACAGGATATGTGGGAGGAAGTCTTAGGCATCTTCTTAAAATTCCAAATATCACAGACATAGTAGAATTGATGCAGAAGCAATATTTTCTTAGAAAGAACATTACAGGCTGGGGAAACAGCTAGGTATAAGAGCTTCAAGTGAAAACCATTGGTGTTCACAGATTAGGAAGGAGACCGATGTGACTGGGGTAAAGTAGGCAAGCAAGAGAAGTGAGGATTAGTGGGGAAAATGGAGCCTGCTGGGAGACAACAGAAAAAGAGAGTGAGACAAGATAGATTTTGCAGAGCCATGTTGCTAGTGAGCAAGGTGGAATTTTGGGAACAACATTGCTGATGTACTCTAAAAGAGAGGGTTTCTTAAATACTTTTAGTAGAAGTTAGGTTTATGGAAGGGAATGCATACTAGGATTCATAAAATGTTTTAAAAAGATTTGCAGACAATTTGATCATAGGGGATAAGAGGGAGACAGAGGATGTAATGGTTAATCTTGATTGTCAGTTTGATTTAGAATCACCTAGGAGACACACTGTAGATATGATAGTGATAGCATTTCCAGAGAGCCTTAACTGGTGGGATCCAGGGCCACCATGGTTGCTTATAATTTATTAAAAGTAACCACAAGAAATGGTTGTGATTCATGGGATATAAATTGCTCATTAAAACTCTTGAAGTTTTAGGTTCTAACCAAGAGATTCTAATCTTGAGAAGACAAAAGAAAATATTCTCAAAGAAGTGTAAAAACAGGCACAGCCGTCCTTAAGTTGACAAGAGCTCACATGATTGCATTTTCTCAGGGAAGTGCAGGGACTTTATAGAAATTTGTGCCAAGTAACTCTTTAAATTCATATGAAAATGTATATTTCAAATTGAAAAGCCCTGAAGAAGTAATATGGATCAACATGAAGCAATCTCCAACCATCGCAATGGGGTTTCTAGAAATAAAATTCTCTAGGGCTATTCTAACAGTTTATATTGTATTAAATAAAAAATAATTTAAAATAAATATCTGGCTTATAATCATATAATATCATTGAAAGAAAGTCACAGATACAAGTATTTAACACATACACAAATAATTTATAAAAGGCTACTATATTTAGAACCACTTACATGGGTTTTCTACCTACAGGGAATCTTTACACATCTCTATTTGAGTTTTACCTTAAATCTTTTAAAGAAATTTCTAAAAACTATCTGCCCTGTTGAATCTGTTGACCTGTTTCTAACCTTGACTTACTAGTAGGTAGTATACCTTCCCAATGCTTTATTATGTGTTAGGTTATGGGCACTTTAACATTGAGTGGTAACAAATTTCATCTAAAATTTAGATTAAAGCCACAGTGAATTTGTTTGAATGATATTCTATCATATATTCTTGTTATAGTTTTCTCATTAATGTTTTTGTATAGGTACATATATGTATACATATATGAATATGCATGCACATACATATTCAATTTCTTTTTCATTTTTGCTTTGTATAAAAAGATCCAGAAAATACATTTTTATGTGCATTGCCAATTTTCCCAGCCCGTTTACCATGTAACTTACTTTTCTTTTACCTTAACATTTGACCTCTATGTGTTTATGCGGCAAACAAAAATTAGATTTAAGAAATATATTTGAGTGCATTTACTAATATTCTTCTAAGTATGGTGTTTAATACATTGCATCATGTTTCAGAACATTCAATACATGTAAAAATTACTCCACTTTGAAAGGACTAGAAAGAAAAGGAACAGGAGTCTCACTTCAAAATAATATAATTTTTAAATGTATCAATTTTAATTTTCATTCCTTACATCACAAAGTTAAGCTGCACAAAAATATCAAGGCTTGTTATACTTTCCTATCTGTTGCTGGATAAAATGCCTTGCCAAATAGCAACTTAGAAGAGAAAAGGTCTATTTAAGCTTACAATTGCCGATCATAGTCCATCAGTATGGGGAAGTCAAGATAGGAATTTTTAATAGTCACGTTATATCCACAGTCAAGAGTAGAGTTAAATACATCTATGCAGGTTCACTTGCTTGACTTCTTGTGCTCACCCTCGGTTTTCCACTTGTATAGTTCAGGACTCTTTACATAGGGAATGGTGCTGCCCACAGTAGGCTGAGTTTTCCCACATCTCTAGCTTAGTTAACACAGTCCCCCACAGGCACATACACAGGCTAAGCAAAGAAGACAAGCCTTCACTGAGACTCCTCCCTAGTGATTTTAGGTTGTGTCAAGTTGACAATTAGAGATCATCAGTACCAGGTAAAATCTTAACAATAAAAAGGAAATAAAAGCAGTTAACATGTTTGCCAGCATAGGATAAGAATCAGAACATGGTCTCAGGAGTAAGGTAACTCCAAAACACTCCCCCTTAATACATAAGAGTAGAATTATCCTACTGTTTTCTGATCAGTGTTTGGAAGATTCTCCAGAATTTAGAAAAACATTGACAGGCATCTGTGAAGTAAATGGTGAAGTTTGCATTCAACCATCCCTACATTGTACCATCATATTAACCCTTAGACTACTAAGAAACAAGATGAATTTTCAAAGTTAGGGCTCCTCTTTGAACCTCATGAGCTACCTGCAGAAATTATTCTATGTACTATGCTGGGTAATGTGCTAATATACACTGATAGAATCTGTTTTTTTCTATAGCCATCTAATAGCTATGAAATATGTTTTTAAACCACACACCTGGATGTGAATGTGCACAGGCCTTTGCTATTGATGTAATTCTTTATAAGAAAGAATGAATTAAATTTGCTGAATTCACTGACTTCTAAATGCTAGCTCTCTAAGTTGCTATCATTTTAAAGATGTCTTGATTAAGACATAGAAGGGAATTAAGCATATTCAAGTTAGATTAATGAAATACTGATTTGAATCAAGCATATCTTACAATATTGAAAATTTCTTCATATTGACTTCCTTTCCTTAAAATTCATGTTCCCTATTCCTTGTGTTTAATGTGATTATTTTACAGAAAATACTCAAACAGCATGTTATAGAACTACACATGTGGCTGCATTCTACCTGTAGCAATATTTTGAAATTATGGTTTCATTTTCCATCAGCTCATTTTTAAGAGAGAAAAATGTGTGTATCACCATCATTATAACACTGCAGGTTTCGAAATACTATTAAGAGTGAAGTGCTGGTCTTGACAAAAAAATGTTTCTAACAAATGATACACTTTGAATTTCCCTTTCAACTGAATTTGTATTTTTATTTTACTTTTTTATTCTCTCATGGTGTTATGAAGTAGCTACACTGAATGGTTATACCGAATTCAGCTTGCAAATAAATTAAATGAAATTTCTAGGCACTTCATCTAGAAACATCATCCAAGTTAAAAAGCATAAACCTTTGCTAGTGGTATCATTGAACAAACAGCTGACAGAATCAGATTGATTTCATTTGACAAGCACAAAATTGACCCATCTCTGAGAGAACTATTTGTAAACTTCCTAGAGCAGGATTACCTTTGTATTCATTATTAAATGAAGCTCATAATGTATGGAAGCCATATTGTGTAAATACTGAATGTATCATCATGTGTTATGTCCCTTGTTGAAACCATTACACCAGGGCCCTTGATAGTGTTGAAATATTGACTCTCGGGAAAGAGATAGCCTGCTTCCCTTCATATCTGAAGGTGCTAGCAGCTGTTACAGGATCTTCAGACTAACTTTTTGACAGGGTGAACTTTTCTTGTGCTGCAAAGATCCTCCAGTGTCCCTCCATGATTTACATGAACAGCATCTCAAATGAAAAGGTCTAGAACCTCTGCCCGTGTGTAGTAGCTTACAAATAACCCCTATCTATGGCATCAAATTTGGAGTTATATGTCTTCTTACAAGAGAAAGTTCTTGTAGCTGTCTCTAGCTAACCACGTTTCCTAACTTATTGCTTTTTTTTTTTTAACTATTATGACTCCTTGATCTCTACATTTGTGCTTAGAAAAATCAACCTCTTGCTCAGTGTTGAGAATTGAAAACCCCAAAGCTTCAAGCATGCTAGGCAAGCACTTTAAACACAAATCCACACGACAGCCCAGAAAGTCCTTTATTATTTTTAATATTTTATGTTAAAATATAATTACATCCCTATCAAACGTTTCCTCCCTCCAAGCCCTCCTGTATCCTGCAATTGCTTCTTAAATTCCTGTTCTCTTTTTCTTTGTTATTGTCATACATACATACATACATACATACATACATACATACACATGCACATAGGTGCACATACACACACTTGCATAAGTGTATAAATAAAACCTAATATGTCCATTAGTGTTCCTTATATGTATATGATTTCATGGGTGAGCACTTAGTCTGGGGTGACCAGTTAGGGACCTCATTCATCACTGGGGAATCCTATTTCTCCCTTTCTTAGCTCTCCATAGTTGCCTGTAGTATTTGTCTAGGGGTAGGATTTTCTTAAGAATTCCACTTCCATATTTGCATGTCTCCTGGTGTCATGTTGGTCCTGGTCCTGTTTAAGCAGCTGTGCAGTTCAAGGATCTTGGGTGAAGCTTCCATTTTATACTTATTGTTTTAAAAAATCAAGCTGATTGACGATCTTGGCATTATGCCAGGTATACACAAGGTATACACTTGCATATACACAAGATTCTCATAACCACCACAACTGGACGTTGGTTCCAATGATGATGATGATGACAGAGATGAGTAGAAAGTAAGTAGGAGCATTTGGTACCTTTGCTCCGGATCTGTATGAGATACACATAAGCCATTAGCTGTATGGGGTTCAGGGATTACTTATCCATTTGATGTAGTTTCTATTACCATGGGCAGTCAGAAACCATATTTTATTCTGAGATGTTGGAAAGCCTTTTACAATCTGATTTAGAATGGAATCAGACTACCTCCTATACAACGAGTTCTTCACATTTAGGCTCCATCAATTTTTTTATGTATATTATTCACATGTTGTGAATATTCAGAGACAATCTCAATGCAACCACATTTAAAGATTTATTTTTAATACTATTTTCAAATTGTTAGTAGACATGTATATACACGGATGCAAACCTGAGTTCAGGTGCCCACAGAAGCTTATAGAAACTCTGGATCTGCAGTTGCAGGTGCCCTATATAGGTGCTGAGAACCAAACTTGAGTCCTCTACAAAAAGAGTATGGGTTCTGATTCCTTTCTCCAGCTCCATCAATGCAACAACATTTAAAGGAACATTCTGCACTTCTAGCTAAGTACTTCAAATACTTAAAATTAACACTCTTCATTATCTGATTTCTATTTTAAGACTCTAATTTTATGTTGAATATGGGAGCATCTATAGAAATCAGTCCTCTTTTATATGAGTAACCATACCCCTGACTATTTATAGAAAAGGCATAAATAAATAGAGATAGGTAGACAGGTGATAGGCAGGTAGCAGCTGAATATGCAGAGGGGGCAGAGAGATATTTTTATACATATACACCTCAAGTCAAGTACTTGGATCATTGTGTTACTACAAACTGTTAGGGTTCTAGTGGCTGCTAGTAGAATTTCCAACCTTTCCTATCTTTGTGATACCTGATCCTCTAACTTCTTATAGAACTGAATAAAAGTGACAAGTCCAGAATCATACAGGACTCTCTCTTCTATGTGCTTCACAACGCTTATGACATTATTACTGCACACATGCATTTCTGCCATTGCTTGAAGTAACTGGAGTTATTACTGCAAATTGATCTCCAATATTAAATTACCTCCCCCAAAAGTAAATTTAGGGCCTCTTTATCTGCATAAAGAGTATGGATCTTTGGTAACAGCAAATTTGAACTCCCTTTTTGTTTTAAAGCTGCTTTTTAAAAAATCCTTCTCTTAAATTGTACGCCTCTGTGGCATTAAATATTTATTTTCTTCAAGTACATCAAGAATGTCATTTATAAAAAGTTTTATATTATCTTCACTCACAAAATACAACTGTGCTTATTGAATGTGAATGACTTTGGTAGTTTTGTGCAGTATAAAATCTTGTGCTGTGCTTTCTGTAAAAATGTCCCTTTCAATGTATCTTTAACTCATGAATATTGTAACAGCTCTGTCCACATGCAGCGAACTGAGACAAGCATCACTCGGTGCTTGGAGTCTTCATCCCTGCACTTGTCCCATGACAATACATATTCAAGGCTGCAGGTCTGTGAATGGAAAGCAATATGAGACACTCATAACCTTTACATGTGCTTGGGATTTTATCTTTTTTTTTTTTAAAGATAAATCTCAAGGCAAAATTCTCATGGCTTCACTTTTCAAGGGAACCCTACAAAAAAAAAGGTTCACAGTGAGCATGAAAGTGGTTACCACTTTTCTCAGCAGAAGAAAAAATATTTTGGTATTTAAAATATAGTTCCTCTCAATTTTTTTTTTCAAAGTCAACAAATTAAAAGTTTTAAGATGTATGTCAGATTAGTGGATACCAAGAAGGTAGTTGTTATGAAAAGCATATGAAGGCACATCATATCAAACTTCATGAAAAGAAGTAATTAAAGCAAGAACCTTATACTTAGTCAGAAATAAAGGACATACGTTACACAAGAAAAAGTTTGCAAACTGAAAAGCTCTCAGCATATCTGGGCATTACAATAGGGCGCTGTTAAATAAGGAAGCAAGGGGAACCAGGAAGAAGCTAATGATTCTATGCCCCATCCCCCCAGGCACACATGTGCGTATGTGTGTGCTCACGTGTACATACACACACATTCAGAGATACATACGCACACACATGCACACACATTTCCATATACGCTCACAAACACACACATGCACAGATACACACAAACATATTTACTCAGACACAAACACACGTGCAAGCACACGCACACATACTCTCACACACAGACACATACATTCACATACAATCAAAGGATACACACATACATACTTACACAGATACACATACACACATATAAGCACATACACATGCACACACATGCAAACTTAGGTCAAGAAATCACTATAGAAATGTTTCAATGCACTGTTTTATGTAGTAACATATTAGTAATATGCTAACAATTTTGGTGTTTATGTCTTTAAAAGTGTTTTAAGTATGATTGTGTGTCTATGTGTAGGTATGTGCATCTGAGAGTAGGTGATCATGGGGAGGACAGAAGAGGATATTAGAGCCCCATGAGCTGGAGTTATTGATGAATGTAAGCTGCCCAGTGTACTGCTGGGAATTGAACTTGAGTCCTCTAGAATAACTCTTCTTGCCCGTAACCATTGAGCTATCTCTTCCTCTCTGTGTGTCATATTTCTGAGTTCTATATGAATATAAGCATTTGTATAGTGCTAATTTGCATATTGAGAGGGTCTAGAATCAATAATATTCCCATTGAAATGAAAATATATAACGTCCAATCCTTAGAGTCTTATATATCATTTCCTGATAATAGGAGTAAAGGCTCCTCCTCAGAGAAATGGTTGATTATGGAATTGGGATTGAAAACATGCAAGGTGATCATGAAACATCTTATAGCGGGGAATATGTTCAGAATGTAGGAAGAGTGATTAAAAAACAAAAACGGGCCTCAAGAAAATGGTATTAAAACCTTGGCCCTATGAAGGTTCTGTGCCCCATTGTAGGGGAATGCCAGGGCCAATAAGTAGGAGAGGGTAGGGTGGCAAACATAGGGAGGGGGGAGGCAACAGGAGTCTTTTCTTGTTGTGTTTGTTTATTTGTTTGTTTTTTGGAGGGGAAACTGGGAAGGGAGAAATCATATGACATGTAAATAAAGAAAATATCTAATAAAAAAAAACACAAAAGATCCCCAATGCAACAAAAAAAGCAATGTATTCAAATGTAATCCAAATTATAAATTCTTATAACTTAGGTAGCTAAAAACAAATTGTTAAATTAATAAATAGGAAAGAGGTAGGAAATCTTTTTTGTTTGTTTGTTTTTTGTTTTGGTTTTTTTCAGAACAGGACTTCTCTGTATAGCCCTTGCTGTCCTGGAACTCACTCTGTAGACCAGGTTGGCCTCGAACTCAGAAATCTGCCTGACTCTGCCTCTCAAGTACTGCCCAGCGATGTAGAAAATCTTTTTGAAGAATTTCAAATAAGTGAACAGTCTATTTTCCCTGTTTTTTTTATCAATAAGTATTAGGAAAGAGACATAACCATCCTTTTAAAATCATTCTGTCCCTCAAAAATAAGATGTGGCTATGTGTGTGAAGGTTGAGAGTTAAGGGAACAGACCAAAACCTGTAAGACCACAGTGAGTGAAGTTTATTTTTAGAACACATTCTGAAAGGTTGAATTGTTTCATCAGCATTTTCTCCCTCCTTCTGCCTTAGGCTGGGCCTGGAGAAGGCTTAGTGAAGTGATTTATATTTTTGCAACAGTGTGACCCATTATGAAGTGCAGGAAGACTTTATGCTATACAGTACAAAGAACACAGAATTTGGGCAGGGCTCTCAGAGCTCACAGGTAAGGTCTCCCTAGGTCAAAATTACTTCGCCCAAACTTTTTCACCAACCCCAATCCCACACCCAACATCTAGGAAATGGAATTACTTGCAATGTCCATCAATAACTGAATGAATAAGAGATATGTAGTATATAGACACAGTGAGACACTACCCAGCTCTAATGGAAAATGAAATTATGGAATTTGCAGGTAAATAGATGGAACTGGAAGAATTATATTGAACGAGTGAGCAGAAGGCCAGAAAGATAACCTCTTGCATGTTCTCTCTCATAGGTGGGTCTCAGCTTTAGTTTTGTGTTTAACTTGGACACAAGTGGAAGCTAAGAATCTAGAAAGGGATCCTTTTGCAGTAGGCTATGTATAGGGTAAATAGTAGGTTAAAGGTAAATAACAAAAAGGAAACCTTGGTGCAGAGAGGATTAAGCAAGTGAAGGGTGTGGAAGTTTGAGCAACAGAGGGTGAAATGGCAGGCTACCCAAGAAGGAAGGGGTACAAAAAGGTGTCTGTAAGCCTAATATTTCACAACCCAACTCAAAACAGATAAAAGACTCATTCTAAATGGGACATCTACATTAACCAAGGCTCAAAGATTATTCTAGGAGAGGAGTAGAGAAGAATGTAAGAGCCAGAAGATGGAGAGGAAATGACATCTGTTTTAGACAATTTTGCAACATCAAGTGAATCCCAAACCCAACAGAGATGGGGAAGACTATATCATTTCCAGGGGATATTGGCTGTGGATAACTGCTGCATAAAGTGAGTGTCATAATTTTATGAGGATATGGTGATTAAGTTTTCCATGCTCTGGTGGGTAGGCTCACACCCATGTGTATATGGGCAGCACTAACTGGATTTAATAGTTTATCAAAAACAAAAGACATGAAGTTAGGAAGGGATGTGTTGGAGGTATATGGGGTAGATGGGAAGTGGGAGTAGATATGTTCCTATATCATTGCATATCTATATGAAATTCTCAAAAATAAAGAATTTCTTTTAAAATGAGAACACATGATTTGGATCAAAATTAAATTTGGATAACTCTTTTTGGTAACACACACACATATGTTACATATACATATATATCACAGGTTTGCCTTGATGTTTAGACAAATTCTGCGATGTTGCGCTGTACATATTTGGCATGCAAATAGCATTAAGCATTTATTGAATGGTTACTTTGTATAAGACATAGAATAACCATTTACTAAATCTGATATATTATGGTATATATTAATTATCCTTTTAGCTGTTTATTCAATGTTGCTATATTAAGATAATTAATGGGCATCTCTAACAGTGCCTTACTCTTTATCGTGATCTAATCGCCTCTTACCTCCCTTAGGGAAATGAATAATCGAAATCCCAAGAGTTGAGATCCAATTGCTCATTATTGGCTATAATTTTACATTTCTAACATTTCAATAACTCCCATATCTACATTTAGATTATATACATTTTATTTTCATTAGTTTAATAATTTTATATACTATATAAAAATTATATGTACATAAACATTACTATATATTTATAAGATCATTCATCACTGCATGTCCCCCAGTGATTGAAAAATAAAATGACATCATTTCTATTTTGCTTCAGCACAACAAGCATTTATCAATCTTTTCTAAATGAGAGACATTATATTTACCCACAGGAGCACTGGACTGGAGTCAGGATTTCTGGGGTATGATTTTGGTTGTGTCAAATTTGAAAATGTCATGTCATCTCTCAGGGGCTCAGATTGTCTTTCAGTTAACAAGAAAAACAAATGTCGCATGATTTCACATATTCAGAGGATCTACGCTCCTCACATTGATGAAAGCAAAGGGTAGAAAGATGGTTGCCAGGGGTTAGGAGGAGGAAGAGATGGGAATTGCTAATCACGAGGCATAAACCCTCATTTAAGTAAGATGAATAAGCTGTGGAGACCTTCCCTGTAGCTTTATACCTTTAATCAACAATAACGCATTGTATATTTAAAGATTTGAAAAGAGAGTAGGTCTCATGCTAAATGTTGTTACCACAATAAGATAAAATGTAAAGAAAATGAACGTAAGTGCAACTTCAGCTTGGCTGCCCTGCAGAAAGACCCACAGACCCATTGTTGCACATAGGACAAAAACTCTTCATTTCTGTTTTCCCCTTACTCAGTAGTCAACTCTGAAACCCAAGTAAAAACCGAGCTTATGCCTGGACTCCATTATCTGATGTGCTGTGACCTCACCTTACCTAATCATCCCTGCAGCTGATGTGTGGCTGTCTGAGCCCTGGACTGAGCACCAGGCTGGAACAGCACAAGCCCCATTGCAGCTACCCTGTGAGTCTTTCTATTTCTGCTTTAACCATAGTGAGTCAGTCCCTCTGAAAGCACTGAGATGTCCTCTTCAGGCTGTGCACAGTGAACTCTTGAGCTCTGCTCCATGAGAATGTGAGTGTTGTATATGGCAGCACTGTTTGTCTTCATTAACAGACCCATGCATCTCCTGAAGGAGGAAACTGTCCCATAAAATCCTAGGCTGGAGGCAATTCTGAAATAGCTCTACCTTGCGATGACAGAATTTCGGCTCTCATCCATTCCCTTGGCTGGACCCGTCATTTGGGGGATGATAGCCTTAACATTTTTAGCGAGAGCCTCCTCTCTCCGCATCACAAGTGATTTATGAAGGTGGACTTTTTTATATGGACATATTGAAGAGCTGTCAGATGGTGTTGATTAAGCGCTCAGGCTCAAGAGGCAAAGTGCCAAGGTTGAAACAAGACAGTAAAGCACACCATCTAGGAGCCTGCATGCAATTTTCCAAATTCTCTCAGCTTTATTTTAGTTTCCTAGCAAAGGAAACATGGATGGTAGATGGTAAACTGGTTACAGGACCTCACACTTGTTGCAAGTGTTGTATGAAGTTAATTCATACAAGATGCATAGCAAGGGCTGGAAGATAGATCCATTAGTAAGGTGTTAGCAAAAGAAGCTTGAGGACCTGAGTTTAATCCTAACTCCATGTTAAAAAAAACAAAAACAAAAACAAAACAACAACAAAGACAGATTAGGCATGGTAACAAGCCATATAATCTAAGTGTTGGTGAAATGAAGAGACCAGCCAGCCTCACTGATCAGTGAGCCTTAGTTCCCAGCAAGAGACTACTCTGAGAAATGATATCTGAGATCAACCTTGGCTCTCCACATGCCTGAACATACATGTGTTTGTGCATACACACACACATGAATGCATACAAGCACATTCTCTCTCTCTCTCTCTCTCTCTCTCTCTCTCTCTCTCTCTCTCTCTCTCACACACACACACACACACACACACACACACACCATGCATGTATAACTAGACTTGCATTACAGTAAGCACAGCAGCCTGACTGCTAGAGGACCCTAGGTAAATATGAATATTGCAGAATGAATTTATGCTCAGTAGTTTATTTTCTAAAGATAGAACCAATAGTCATAGACAGTATACTTTCCAGAACCCAGGAAGTAGCAGAGTAACAAAGAGATCCAAGAAGAGCTTCACCCTCATTCCCAGGATTTTTGGATGCATTACTTTTTTGATAAAGGATCGCTTAGGCTACGGTAGCATTCAGATTGTTAATGTGGTAGCTTTATATCACAGGAATAGTCCTGGGTGCACTGGGTAATCTAGTGTAGGAATAACAAGGCTCCCCAAATTGGATGATGGAAATTTCCAGTTCCTTCTGCAATGCTAATGTGTCTTGTCTTAGACCATTGCACTTGTGTACATGTCTGTCAGTGGTGGAGAATATTCTATGAGTCTAGAAAACATGTTGTACATCTTTGGTGGGGTCTTTGTTCTTCCCACTACTGGACTCTCAATGTTAACTCAAGTAACAAAGTAAGGAAAGAAGTAAATGTGCTGTACATTGAAAAGAGTGATAATTCAGAGTAAAACAAAGGAAGGGGGAGAGGAGGAAGTGGAAATGGAGGAGGGAGCGGAGGAAGAGAAGGAAAGAGAAAAATAAGAGGGGGAAGAGGAGGAAGAGAAGAAGGAGGAGGAAGGGCAAGAGGGAGATTTCGACATAGTATTTCCCATATCATTTCTAGAAACTTCCCAAATAAACAGCTGTGTTTAAAACCCAGTGCTGCATACTTTTCATCGTAAGTCGTGGGATGTAACACGAGCCGTCCAATCACTTGACTGAAACATCAGTGGGTAGACTGAAGGATCATTTTATCTCTACTCTACATGGATGCTTCTCGAATTGTGTTGGCATTTGTCTGTAAGTTTTGCATTGTTCACAACACTTACTAGATAAATAACAGCTTTTATGACACTATTCAAGTCAACCTTTTAAATAGGAAAAGAAAGAAACTAAGAAAAGGGGAAAGGAGTGTCAGTTGTGTTTAAGCTCAGTCAGCTGCAATTCACTTCATTTCATATGGAACTGGTGTGCAAATACCTAAGGAAAAAAACCTTTTAAAAAATTGACTAGAACATGAAACACATTAAATAAGAACCCAAAACCTCCAGCTCTTAAATGTAGCTAATTAATATTAATGTATTTCTTTTCATGTATTGTGAATACGCATACATGTAGAAACAACCAGTATCTGTCCCATCTGTTAATCATCCAGCTGTCATCCATCTGTCTACATACCTAGCTATCTATCATCTAACATTCATCCACACACATATCTGCCCTCTGTATAGCCACAGCTCTGTCTATACATCCACATATCTACCCACCTATCTGTCTCTATACTTATTTATCCATCTGTCCATCTGTGCTACCAATTTCTATGTCAACTATATGCAAGGTGAAGACATTTGAGAAGTAGGAACTTTAATTGGGAAAATATCCAGAACAGACTGGCCTGTGGGTAAACCTGATTTTTTTTTATGGATGATTTATGTGGGAGTTCCAAGCTCAGTACAGGTAGTGCTGCCCTGGGTTGGTAATTCTGAGAGCTCTAAGAAAGCAGGTGGAACAAACCACCAGGAAGGAGCAGGTCAGTGAACAGCACTCTTCCATGGCTTCTGCATTCACTCTTGCCTCCAAGATTTCCTGCCCTGACTTCTCTCAAGGATAGACTGTTTACTGTTCATTTTGATGTGTAGTCAAAATAAATCCTTTTCTTCACAAGTTGCTTTCGTCATAGTGTTTTATCCCTGTAATAGAAGGGATATATGTTTCTGTAATAGAAACCATAAATAAGACTATCATCTATCTATCTATCTATCTATCTATCTATCTATCTATCTATCTATCCATGTATCTATCTATCTATCTATCTATCTATCTATCTATCTATCTATCTATCTATCTATCTATCTGTTGTTCTGTAACATAGTGTGTGTATATTCTGTTACTATATTGATGTTTTAAGATGGAATTGTTTAACTAGGAAGCATTTGCATCTAAATGATATTTAATATACATACTCAGGAAGATGAGATTTCTTTCAGTTGTTTTAGAATCTGTTTTTATATGCCTGGGTTATCTCAGTAATTTAAAAGTTTTCTGCACAAGATATAAACCTTTTGTTAGACTTTCATTTGCCTTTCCTGCAGAGTAGGATCCTATTGTGCCTATGCACTGCATTTTCATTTTCTGTTCATCAATTGATGAGCATCTAGGCTGACTCCATTCCTTTACTACTGTAAATAGAGCGGCAATAATCATGGGTGAACAAGTCTCCTCTGTGGCAAGTTATAGAATCCTGTGCTCTTGAGAAGTACAATCCATTAACATCTTTGGGTCACAATTTGTTTATCTAGAAAGAAGATTCCTGGAGGGGTCCGATGATTTTCAAATGGCCCCTGATGTTCTGTGGGGCCACACTAGGAGGGAACTTACGACAGGTGAAAAAAAAAGATGACAGGAATGGTCTAAAATTAGTTTGTTCTTGTTTTAAAGATTAAAATAATATTTGAATGGTTTGTCCTATAATAGATGGTTTGATCCTTGAGCAAATGTTATTGAAAAGCACTGTGGGTAGGGTTGGGCTGAGAAACCCTAAATAAGACACTCTCCATATTTGTTAAACCATATGTTAACTTGGTAGGAAATCACTTTAGAAATGTTTGTGGACTAAACATAATATATATGTGGAGTGTACCTATGACTGAAATGGTCTATGTCCTAATCAGTATTCACCCTTCTTATTAAAATATGAAGAATAATCTATAGGATACTCTGCATTTCAATGGACCCAATTGCTTTTAACCTGATATTTGTATTCTCAAAAAGCAAATACATATGAAAACATCCCCAAACTGGAGCAATTTTTTCACTAAAATCTGTACCTATTTGGAAACTCCTTGTTCTGTCTGAAAACTGTTTCCAATTCACTTTAATTTCCCACAAAAGATTAAGTTATTCTAGTCATAGGAATTTAGTGACTCAAAACCACCACCATTAAACCATTGTTTATTCTTGAATTATTTTTAGTTGTGCTACACTAGAGAGAGTAAGGGGATTCCTAAAGTAATTAGATTACAAGTAGCAAATACTCTTTCTGTCTCTCTACCTGCCTCTGTCTATCTGTCTGTCTCTGTCTCTACTCTGTCTGTCTTTCTCTCTCCCTCTCTCTTTCTCTCTCTGTGTATGTGTGTATGTATGTATGTATGTATGTGCATTTTTGTTTTGCTTTTGATATAGTTATGGACGGATCATATTAAATAACCTCTGTGTATCTGTTATTTGTAGAATCTCTAAAAGTCTTCATGACAATTGAATATTGCTGTCTATGCATTAGTTAATCAATTGGCACAATGCCTAGGATATAGCAAACTGCACTGGGTTAATAATACTGACATTTGTGATCTCTCTCTGTCATCCTCAAATTAAAAATTTACCTTCCAGTTCCACAGTATATACACAGACAGTGTTTTATACATTCTATTGTCATGATGAAAAGAAACAAATGTAAAACTATCCAGTTTCTCCTATTTCCTGTATTGTTTAATGAAACATTTTAAAAGTCATGAAATTGCATACTAGGTTGTGCTGTATAATCATGGGATAGATATGAAACCCAGCAAAACAGCATCAACACACACACACACACACACACACACACACACCTATTGTGGAATGTTAAAGATATTAGAGTATTTTTTGAAAACAGTATCATAGAGAACAAATAAAGAATTACACACAAACCAAAATGTCTCTCTCTGGCACCTTGTGTTGACCCTGATAACTGGATAACTCCTCTTAGAAATATGTAGAATCACTGCAACACGCACACCAGACAGCCACCACAGGATTTACTCAGGATAAGTCCTGCTTACCAAGCTTATTCTAATATAATGTTATAAAGAGAGGTTCAAAAACACAAAAAGAATGTTAGTAAGTCTACATAAAAATAACAAAGCATAAAGGCAATAACTAGTAAGCTAAAATTCTTCCTATGGCCAGACCATCTCTAAGAAAATACTCCCCAAATGAATAATCATTATGGTGCTGAAAGATGGCTTAAAAGTAAGTTAGAGCTATGTTATACACAAAGAGAAGGTAATTATGAATAAAGGAAGACTCAGGAAGTACATATTACTGACATACAGAATTCAAATACACATGTAAATTTATAACCAACATGGGTTAATATTCTATGATACGAAGTAAGTTCCTAACTCCAACTAATTTTATTTAATTTTCCTCAAATCCTGAAAACAATTCTTGCAAGATATATTCTGATATAAAATATTGAGGGCATAACATATTACTTATGGTATATTTATCTACCCACTAGATATGGAAAAGGATAAAAACAGAGGGCCAACCAGTAAAACTAAATAAGATAAATAATACAGTTATTTTCAAACACAGAATCCCAGAATATTGGTGCAAACAACACTTGTATGGATTATCTGATGCAAGCCCTTTCCAACTTGCATCTATTTTCTTCTTTCTACTGTACTTGCCCTTCACCACTTAAATCTCTTTTATACATCTAACAAATATAAATTATTACTTATGAACCTTACATAAAATAATACATATATTTTTAGAAATCACATAAGATTCTTTTAAGAGCAGGATAACATGGAAATTATTCTTCTTTTATGCCTTTGCCTCTTAAAGAGAGGCTCAGACAGATCAACTGGCTTCAGCCATGCACATTAACTAGAAAGCCAGAAATCAGGGAGCCCTTGAGGCCCCATTCTTTGTAGCTTTGTCTTTTGTTTATTTGAGCATGTCAGTCAACAGGAAATTGCAGTCAATTAATAATGCATTAAAACTTTTCATGTACAATACAAAGACACCAGCCATACAAAATACTGTTTTGATAGAGAATATGATGTGATTTGCACAAGTCAAGATGTATATATACATAAGGCCCCATTTCAAAAGGAAAGTACCTAAAGAGGATTGCATTGGAGCCTGTTCTGATATGGTATGTGAATAAATGATGTCTGAGGGCTAATTAGATATTTAGGAAATAAGGATTAACAATGTAACTTCTATCAATCATATGTGGATGAGTAATAAGATAACTATTTCAATACACACTGAAAATGGATGGAGATTTTCTATAATGGATTCTCTTAGAATATAGTCCTTTGATCATGCATTTTGGAGGCTAATATTTCAGTGAGAAAAGATTATACTTTATTCAAACACATTTTAAAACAACAGTTGCTTAGAAGATATTACTCATGTGGTATAATCCTGAATTCAAGGTATACTCTTTCAGATCTGCTCAAGGAAAGGTAGATAGTCAGTGACTGTGGGGCATGTCATAAACAGATCTTAAAACACAAGCGGTTCCCTGTGAGTTCTGTTCACAAGACTCATTTACATGACATTGTCCATGTCTCTCATTAGTTCTATTTCCATGGTAATGTGGCACCCAAAACTATGTGAGAAATGGTGTGTGTGTGTGTGTGTGTGTGTGTGTGTGTGTGTGTGTGAATTCAAATGGGACTTTGAGGCCGAATTTTTATTTTGTTTGGCATTCCCTTGCACGTGGACTTGCCCTCATAAAAGAAGCATGATTTCCACTTTCCTTGCATACCTGATAGACAGTTCTTAAAGCTGTATCTGGTCCCAAATGACAGTAAAACATTGTAGGGACCCTAAAATACCATGCTCCCAGTATTGAAATGCTGAACACCAAGCAGGAATGTCAATCCTATCTATTGTTTGCACTCATGTGTCAATTTCATTCTTTAAAAACACCAAATATTAGTTTCAAACTTTGTTCTTCACAGAAATGTCTCTTTGATAACTAAAAATTACATTTTGGTTTTGATCTGGTTTTAAAGACAGGGCTTTACTAAGAAGCCCAAGGTGCTCATGAAACTCTCAATGCCCCTGCCTCTACATTCTTAGTGCTGAAGTTTGAGATGTGTACCAGCAAGTCTGGTTTAACAGATGCTTAAAAATAACATAAAGAGCACTATCACCATCTTTAAAAAAATTCAAGATAGTGACTTAATTAAAAAGGCTGTAAAGGATGAGCAAATTCAAGAAAAACATCGCTTTTTTTTTTCTTTCACTGGAAAGGAGTGATGGGTTGGGAGATATAGTGCTTGCTGCATGTATGTGAGGGTCTGAATTTAGATCACTAGCAGTCATATAAAAGACAGTAGCCACAGTGTACACCTGAAATTCCAGAGCTGGAAGGAGGAGGTAGGAAGTTCCCAGGGGCTTGTTAGACAGACTATCTAGCCAATCAGCAGGTTCCAAGTTCAGTGAGAGACCCTGTCTCAAAAGAATAAAGCAGTGCACAATTAAGAAAAACACCTCACATTGCTCTCTAGCTCCCACAAACATACACATTCACATCTACACATATACATGCACACACATACACACACATGCACACACATACACACACACACACACACACACACACACACACACAATTTTAAAGATTGAAATTTTTCTGCCACTATGTTTAGCAGGTGGTATTTACTAACTACAAGCAATATTTTATTTCTCTGAAAATAATTTAAAATCACTGCTCTTGTTTCATTGATCGCTATTTAAAATATATCCAAGTTGTTTTCAGATATTTTCAGATTATTCTGCATGAAGATTGATCTACTGTACACATCAATTAGAGAAGGGTTTAGAGTGAACAGATTTGCAATTCATCTTTTGAGTTATACAGTGCCATCTATAATTAATACTGCATCATAAACTGTTAACTCATGCTCCATATAATTAAACTAGTTCAACTTTATGGTGACTTAGAATAGAAAGTGACTTTTCTTTATTACTGGTTAGACTCACACAATAGTAGATTCAGATAGAAAAGAAAAAAAACAAAAAACAAATGCTTACCTGTGGACTGTGCTATGGAGTAGCCATCAGACTCATGGCTACTTAAGTGTAAGCCATTTAAAATTAAGTAATAACACATTATAACTTCTCAGCTGCCATGGGAACTTTCAAAGGTGCAATGACCACATGTGATTTTTAACAATGGTGTGAAACTTTATGGATACAGAATGTTTACACTATCCTTGAACATTATATTGCATTTCCCCAACTGATTCTGCTGCTTTCCATGTTAATCTCAAGCTAAATGGAAATCAAATAGATAGATATTTCCTTTATTTTTTTCTCCAGAGATATGAAATGGCTTATTTAAGATCTTACCATTTTGAAAGCCCACTTTAGAGGGATCTGGAGTGTGAATAACAGTGAGTTTGTAGATGCTTGTGAGTTAAACTTGCACCAAAGTTCATCCTCAGACCATTAATCTACTCTGTTACCATAGAATAGATCTTGCATTCCCTAGAGTTTATATGAGTTTTGTTTTTGTTTTTGTTTTTTACATTTAAGGAACTTTCACTAGGTTTGCTTAAATTCCTTGTGTTTATGTGTTAAACTTATGTGTTCTAGTATCGCTTGATGTGGATTCAATATGTATGTCTATATCAATGATCATGACATTTGAGATTATGGGTATTCTAGCATCTTTCTTTCTGACCACATTGCTCTTTATTTCTCTACCTAGGCTATGAATTTGGGGGAGTATCTCCAGGAAAGCACTGGGTACATTGGCTTACTCTTTAATTTAGGGGGAGCTATAGAATAATTCATTAGTAAACTCAAGGTTAGCTGCAAGTTAGGTGTCTGTGTCTGTTTACAGATCAATTGATCAATTGCCTGCTGTAAATATGAGTTGTGGGTGCTGGTTGAGCAGTCTCTGAAAGCATCTGACTGTGTATCAGATGCAGAGGATAGAAGTCAATAGGATAAGCAGTAAAAACAAAGTGATTGATGTAAACATGTAACCCACAAACATGAGCTGTGGCCTGAGAAAAGAGTCTACTGGAATCTGTGCCATTTTGTTTTTGTTTTTTTGTTTTTCCCAGTCTTGGTGTTGTGCATACCCTGTAGGAGAAGTTGGTATCCTTCATTACAAAGCTAAGCACACTCTTGAGGCAGGGAATCAATGAATCTGATGGGGATTCAGTAAGGGCAAGAGTATGAAGCAATTGCAAGACTGGCTAGCTGTTGTCCCTTCCAATGATGTAAGTCACTGGAGCAGCAAGCTAAGGTGGCACTTTTAGCACTGACCTCCAAGTCTCTGGCACAGCTGTCCCTTGCAGACCCACAGTAGTTAGAAATAGAGAAAAGAAAATAAGAATCAGGAAAGTATTGCATGGTTCAGATAACTTGACATAGGAAGCTTCAACCCTTGCAATTGTTAATATGCTTAGACGTGTTATCATATATGCGTTGAAGGTTATCATATGAATTTTCTGTTTTTGGATATCTTGATATAAACTTGGAGTATTTTGTTTTGTTTATTTTTTGTTGTGTGTGTGGGGGGGGGGGGGAACAAGGTCTTTCATGTATTCCAGGCTCATCTCCATCTTACTAAGTAGCTAAGGATTACTTTGAATTTCTGATACTCCTTCCCTCACCTTTTCAATTCTGCGATGAAATATTTACACAATAATGTCTGCTTTGTGCAATTCAGGTGATCAAGTGTAGGACTTCCTGAATGCTAGGCAAGATCTCCACCAAATTAGCCCCACCCTAACCGTATGTCTTCATTGTGCCATTTTAAAAATAAATTGTGTTGAAAGAATTTTTGCATATTAAGCTGGTTTTGGTCCCCTGAATATTATGTCCTTAATCATGGTGTGCTATATTAATACAATTATAAATTTGTTTGATACTATTTAGCCATTTGGGCTTTTAGGTTTTTATTTTCTTTATTCTTTTTCTTTACATGTATTCATTTGTTTTTTGTGTGCCTGCATGTGTATATACATATATGTGTTTATGTGTGTAGAGACATGTGCCATGGTAGTTTGTGTATAAAGGTCAGAGAACAAATTTGTAGAAGTCAGTTCTCTCCTTCCACATGTGGGTCCCATGAGTTGATATCAGGTCCTCAGGCTTGTGGTAAACACCTTTACCTCATGAGCCTCCTTTTTACCCAGACTTTTACTTTTTTAAAATTCCTACCAGGTTTGGTCTAAAGGTCAAAGTTTGTGTAAATTTTCAGTTTTCTTTCTCAGATGCAATAAAGAATTCTCCAGTGCACACATCTGACTAGAATTTTACTATGTGAAAGATTTTAGCTATAAATTGATTTGTTGTCTTTGTTTTTGCTTAGGGCAGACCTACTTTGCTTTTTTTTACATAGCACAAAGCTGGGGCCACTTTTTCCCTAAGGACATATACTTCTTAATTTTTTTAAATCTCATTATTAAATTCTGCAAGGTTGATGGATATAAGATGAAAAGAAATATTTTTCAGAGGGGCTAAAATGTGGGTCCAACTGATCTCCATCATCCATGCCTGGAGGCCCACAACTGCTTGTAACTCGAGATGCTGGGGAAATCTGACAGTGTGGTCTCCATTAGCATCTAAACTCACAGGCACACTGACCTCATGCACATATACACATCTTTTAAAATAAGATCTTTAAAAATTACTTTTCTATATCGTAGATGACCATGTGGATATGGACATATCCACACACAGACACACATATACACAATTGCAAAATAAGAATTAAATAGAGAATAAATATAGTATTAAATTGAGAACAGTACAAAAGTGGGAGCTACTGAGGAAGGACTTAAACTGACCATTTCAGGACAGTTCCTTTACTGGGCATGGCCCAAACCAGCCCTCCTCTGTTGCAGGAATATTAAAAAATGAATCCACCCCGCAAATTCTCTTTCCCACTGGACCACGTTCTGATGCCAGTACCATCCAGCCACAACACTATGTCCCAGTGGGCTCTTGCTAATTTTTCCCAGCTAGCAGCATCATCTTGCTCCCATGCAATGCTTTATACACCTCCACAATCATTCATCTAGCACCTAGTACCTGGTAAAGCATGACTCTTAGGGCTTAATTATCTAATCAGGTTTATATAATAATAAGATCCCAATTTACAAGATGCCAATACAATAATTTCAGAGCCAAATGATAAAGACAATGTTTTATCCCAATTATCCTAACCTTGTCAAAGCCTTAACTTGGTTGTTATGACCACACTGGGTCAGAATTGTCTACTTCCTCTGCCTCCATGATGAAGATCTCCTCCTGCTCTCTCTTTTTTTCCTCCTCAACTTCTAGCTCCGCCTCTCTATTCCTGTCCAATCACAGGCCTGTCACTGCCCTAATGTGATTGGACAGCGAAAATGCTGCAACACTCCTCATATTTTGTTTATATTTATCAAGGATAATTGTAGAATTTGTTATAAATGAAATATCACGAGATAAGAAGAAATTGGCTAGAATAGCCTAGACTCTGTTAGGCTTTCTCCTAGGATGGAGGGTCCTTTAGAACTGTGGCTCAATAGCCATCTACCTACACATACAAAACCCAGAGTGGACTTCTTTACAGTCTCTTAATTGTAGTCTAGGTAATATACGTAAAGTTGATTGTATCCACCCAGGTCAATTTTCCCATATTTTAGATATCAGCTATGATAAATTCTAGGTCTCTGATGTTCTTTGCTGCCTATCTGTAAGTAATAAACATACCTCATATGATTCACACGTCTGTTACAGGTCTTACTTGACTTACATACTTTAGCAGCCAATGCATAGTTGACTTGCTTCATAAGAATACATCAAGAATACTATGGACCAGGCATGGTGGGACACATCTGTAATCCTGGCATTTGGGAGGTGGAGGCAGGAGCATCAGAAGTTCAGGATGGATTTTTAGCTATAGAGCCAGTTCAAGACCAGCCTATGGCATATAAGACCTTATATTAAAAGAATGGAAAGAAGAAAAACAAGAGGAGGAGGAGGAGGAGGAGGAGGAGGAAGAGGAGGAGGAGGAGGTAGAGAGGAGAAGGAAAAGGAAAAGGAGGATGGAAGCTGAGGTAGGGGACAGGAAGAAAAGACAGGAAGAAAATAGGAGAAAGAAGAAGAGCAAGAAAGACCTTGAGAAGAAACTTTTACATGTTCAGCTAACATGAAAAATAAAATAAGGACCAGTTCGTGATACCATTGGATGTTAGAGTACTTGCACTGCATGTTCAAGGCCAGTGCCCCAGGGCATCAAAAGTTTGCAATTTCGTTAGTCATCAGCTAGATGCAAATTAAAAATAAGATATATTTCATTTTCATGTCTACCAGAATGACAAAAGAATAGGAAAAAGTATTGGCAAGAATATGAGGAAACGCAAACCAACTCCACTGCCAAGCATCCACTGTAAAAGACAAATGAACAGTGAGCATACAATCAAGTACATTACTTACAAATTACTAGATATTATCAAGTAGGAACTTTAGTGATATTTAGACTCTTGCTGTGTATGCTGGTTATACAGGAACTTCATTTGCAATGACTTTATATGCCAGTGTGCATATTTATGGAGCCTGTTCTTCTTCTGTATACATTCTATCCCTGCAAGATATTTTCAAAGGCAACTTTAAAAATTAAGACCATGGTTCTAAAAGGTATTTACTAAATGATTATATACAAGGATCAAAACAATTTCAAGTATGTGAAAAATCAAAATATGTGTCTTCCCCTAGAGTATGTCATGAGTTGTTTCCGATATCTTTGGTCAGCTTGGTGTGTTCTGATAGTGTCAAAGTTCCTTACCTCCCAGGCTCTCATATCCTAAGATCTAACTTTAAATAGCTGAATGGCATTCTTATGCATTAGGCGAAAGCTGGAGAAACTCCTGTCTTCCTAGCTGTGCTTTGTTCTCTCTTTTATCAAATTATGGCAGAGCGTTCCCTTTGATTGCCTTTGCTCAAAAATTCCTGCAGCCACTTCCAAGCACCGCCTTCCTTCTAGCACAGACAGGATCCTCTGATTTATTTCCCAAGCTCAATAGACATGAGTTAGTCTCTTATGAGTTTTCTGACTTTATTGAAGTTTTTCAAATAATCGGGAGAGTTTGAAGAATGGGACAGAAAAAGTAATCTTAAAGTCGTATCGGAAAACATTTGTTCTTAAAGTCCATCACATAGATCTGTAAAAAAGCAGTTTTAGGTTCATAACAAATCTGAGGGAATGATGCGGAGACTTTCCATAGACTTTCTGCCCTTAAGCATACAATCTGACTTCCACCCCATCAAAAACATACTCCAGCATGGAAGGTTTTTAGTAAAGATTTTTTTTCTTTTTTTTTTATTGGATATTTTATTTATTTACATTTCAAATGTTATTCCCTTTCCCAATTTTCTCTCTGGAAATCACCATCCTCTCCCCCTCTATTAAGAGTGCTCCCCCACCTACCTACCAACTCCCGCCTCCCTGTCGTGGTGCATCAAGCCTTTACAGGACCAACAAGGCCATCCTCTGCTATATATGTGGCTGGAGCCATGGGTACAACCATGTGTACTCTTTGGTTGGTGGTTTAGTCCTTGGGAGCTCTGGGAGGTCTGGTTGGTTGATATTGTTGTTCTTCCTATGGGGTTGCAAACCCCTTCAGCTCCTTCAGTCCTTTCTCTAGTTCCTCCATTGGGGAACCTGTGCTCAGTCCAATGGTTGGCTGCGAGCATCCGCCTCTGTATTTGTCAGGCTCTGGCAGAGCCTCTCAGTAGCAAAGATTTTAAGTTGGCACCAACACCAGCTGATGTGCATAGTCTCCATCAGATTGCCCTGTGAGCAAGTTAGTGGGGCATTTTTTTCTAATTATTGATAATTGTGAAAAGGCTCAGCGCACTGTGGCTGGTGTTATCCCTGGGCAGATAATCCTGAGTCCTCGATGATAAGCTAACTAAGACTACCAGGAGGCACACACCAGCAAGAGCAGGCATCCTCCATGGTATCTGAGTCAGTTCCTGCTCCTGCGTTCGGGTCTGGAGCTCCTACCTCAATCTCCTTTCACAGTGGACTTTAAGCTGTACACTGAAATAAATCATGTCTCCCCTCAAGTTATTTTTGGTAATGGTGTATGTCACGGCAATAAAAATCAAACTAAGATTCCATGGAAGCCTGCAGGCCACTCCAACCACAGAGGCAGAACATCATCTCTGTAGCAGACCACCTCTTGCAACCTCCATTATTTCTTACCCTCTTTAACAGTGGATCCCACAGATCTCCTCCAATTTTCTTCCCACCATTCATTGCTTTACCCCACCCCCCAACTCTAGCAGGCATTCCCTGGGAACGTGCAGGCCACTCCTGCCAGGGTAACAGGCAGCCTAGGCATAGGTCTTTACTGCTCCTTCCTCTCTTCCAAATTCAACCCTTCAATCTTTTCCCCATCTCTGTAGCAAAACACCTGCTGTGGACTCTCTCTCTTCTTTGCCTCCATCTCCAGCTGTTAAAGCACATCTTCTCCTCCATCCTGCCCCTCCACTCATGTAGTTATCCCAGATCCTAATTCAAGCAGGCTTTCTCAGGGAGTCTGCCATTCTGGCCTAATAGAGAAGCAAGTGAGTCAGCCAAGCAAGTAAGCAAGCTTCAGGTCTTCACTCCCTGTCCTCTCCACAATATCCAGTCTCTCGATTTCATCTGCAGCTCTTTGGCAGACTACTTGCTTTGGCCTTTCCTCACACTGTTCCTACTTTTAGGGGACTAACCAGACCATGGTGGAATGCCCTCCTGTGAAAATCCTCAGCCTTCTACCTCATATTTCAACCCCATTCATACATGTCGGCTCCCAATACATGAGAATACATTTTACCCAGATCCTATCAGGATACCAGAATTTCTAACCAGGCAATACACAGTCATGTCATTCTCATAAAAATCAGAGAAGACAACAGAAACCAAGGAACTAACCCTATCCCAACAAAGACAATGTTGTGCCCAAGGGTTCACGGGGAAACCCAAAAGAATTGCAAAGTCCGCTGTAATTACAAAAGAGCCTTTTATTCGAGTCCAGACTCAGATCGCTTGCTGTTCACTCACTAAGAGCACATGACTGCATGTGATCCCGAGCCTGGGAAACACATGAGTTTATATACAAAACTGGGAATTCTTAGGATGCTTCAGAGTGAGGGGAGTGAAACGCTATAATCATATGTTAGGGCAGCACTGAAGATGGTGGGGGATTAATGGGTGCCTGTTTTGGTGTTATCAGGAACTAATTTTGTAGCCAGCCATAACTGTCTGTGACTTCTGATTACCTTTTTCTATAATTTAAAAGGACAGGGCTCTAATCCTCTCTGGGTTTGTTATTTCTTAGGCCTCAAGGACAGGCACCTCAAGAATTCTGCTTTTCAGAGAGTGTTGGCTAACCCTGGCGCCAAGAGTGGGAGGATGTCTCTCATTAGCACTTGGCTCTACCATGAAATATTTTCATTAAGAGGGCAATGCTGTTTTAACATTGGTCTAAGTTCTCTTGAAGCCACGGGGGGTAGGGGGGTGAGACAGAGCGGGGAGGGAGCCCTGTGCTAACTGCAGCGGGGAAACCAGTTGCTTGCTTATTGTGCGTGCTCTGGGTAGGAGAGCTTTCTGCAGGGACAAATATACACAACACTGGAGTTTCTCAAGATTTTTAACTACAGAGTGCTGATATTAGTAATTCAAAGGTCACTACAACAAGACCAGGTATCAGCACCTAGAATTATATTCTTCCTAAGCCCAGATACCTAGATGGCAGTGTAAAAACACAATCACTAATAGCTACATCAATACGTCTCCACTAGAACTCAGCAACCCTATCAGACCAGGCTCTGAATATTCCAATATAGCTGAAACACAAGACAAAGACCTTAAAATAGACTTTATGAACATGCAAGAGGTCTTTAAAGAAGAAATAAAATCCCTTAAATAAATCTATAAAAACATATGGAACCTCATAGGCAAGCTTGACAAACAGAATATAAGAGATAGAAGAAAAAAATCTCAAGTGTAAAAGACACAATAGAAGAAATAGATGCTACAGCTTATCTGACCACCACAGACTAAAGCTGGATTTCAAGAACAGAAAGAAAGAAAAAGCTTGCAAATGCATAGATGCTGAACAACCTGCTGCTGGTCAAAAATGGTTCAAGAAAGAAATGAAAAACTTTCTAGAATTGAAAGAAAATGAAAGCACAATATGCCCACACTTGTGGGACACAATGAAGATGGTTGAAGATGGTTCTAAGAGAGAAGTTCATACTACTAAGTAAAAGTAGAGATCTCATACTGGCAATTTAACAATACACCTGAAAGCCCTATAACAAAAAAGAAGAAATCACACTCAATAGAAGTAGATTAAAAAGAATAAACTCAAGGCTGAAACCAATAAAACAGAAACAAACAACAAAAACAATACAAAGAATCAATGAAACAAAGAGACAGTTCTGGAGAAAATCAGTAAGATTAACAAACCTTTATCCAAATTAACCAAGAGGCAGGGGCAGGGGAGGGGAGAGAGAGAGACAGAGAGAGAGAGACAGAGAGAGACACATAGAGAGAATATCCAAATTAACAAAATTAGAAATGAAAGAGAGACAGAACAACAGACACCAAAGAAATTGAAAGAATTATAATAACCTATTTCAAAATCTGTATTCCACCAAACTGAAAAATCTAAAAGAAATGGGTAATTTTCTAGATACATGCCACTTAAAGTAATTAAACCAAAATCAGATAATCAATTTAAACAAAGCTATCACCCACAGTGACATAGAAGCAATAATTAAAATTCTCCCAACCAAAAAAGCCCAGGGCTAGATGGTTTTAGCACAGAATTCTACCAGAATTTCAAACACACACTGTGGAATTTAATGGTTCCTCAGGAAGATTAAAATCTATCTACCTCAAGATCCAACACTATTACTCTTGGGAATTGTGGTGGTTTGAATAGAAATGCCCCTCCCCCATATGCTCATATATTGAATGTTAAATGACACTGCTTGACAAGGATTAAGAGGTGTGGCCTTAGTGGAAGAAGTGTGTCACTGAGGGTAGGATATGGGCTATCAAAAGCTCATGTGAAACCCAGGATCTCTCACTTGCTGCTCCCTACAGATCCAGATGTAGACATTTGAAGTTTTTCAGCACTATGTCTGCCTGTATGCTGTCATGCTTCCAAATATAGTGATAACGGACTAATCCTCCAAAACTGTAAGTCAGCTCCAATTAAATGTCTTCTTTTATAAGAATGGTCATGATCATGGCATCTCTTCACAACAATAGAACACTAAGACAGAAGTTGGTACCAAACAGTGCTGTGACAGGCCTGACCGTGCTGCTTGCTGATGAAATGTAGACTTTGAGTTAGGAAATCAATGGACCACCATAAGTGTGGCTTAGTGGGCCATACAAGTAGGAATATAAAAGAGAGTGGTGCTTAGAGCAATGTAAATTATGATGAACCAACTCAAGAAGTTTCAGAGAAGAATATTAGTAAGTGGCATAGCAAATAGATATTTTGGCAAAGAATGCCCTTGTTTGAAAAAATCTGCCTGATACTAAATTGAAGAATTTTGGACTAATGTCCTTGGCAGTGGAGATTTCAAGATTGCCTAGTATTGACTGTACTACATGGTTTTTAGTGGCCATTCATATACAGATCTATAATGAAAAGGAGCATCTGAGCAAGGAGAAATGCACAATGTGTAGTTTGAGGAGAAAAAGAGCAGCAGGAAGTGGAATGGAGCTAAGTTCAGAGTTCGAGGAATTAACAAGCTTAGAGAAAAGCCTGTTTCTAAATGGAATAAAGGGAATAGTCACCTCAGGGCAAGGCTCCACCCAGCTAAGCTTCCAACTTGTGAAACGAAAAACTTTAAGCAGTAAAACTTAAGGCAACCACCAAAACTAGAAAGCTGCTGAAAGTGTATTTGAATAAGGAGACCAAGTCCAGTCTCATCAATCAGCACAACTTGGCAGCTTTGGCCACTTTAGAGTCAAGAATGCAAGAAAGGGGTTGTAGAATCCGTAGCTAAGGAATATCATGGAAGCTATATGTGTGTCAGGCATGTCCCTGCACAAAGTCCCAAAAAGACCTCTATGTGAAGCCATGAAGATGAAGCCTGGATTGTCTTGGAGATCATACATGTTGGAGATGTCAGAGCCATGGGATACTTGCTAAGAAAAGCTACAGACTAAGTGTGAAATAATCCCAAGAGAGAGAAATATGTTGCAGGTACAGAGCCGAAAGGAGTTGCAGATCTGAAAAACTGTATAACATCAGACATGGAGAAGCAAAGTATGCATTTGCCTTGCTTGTTTTAGGTCTTGCTTTGGTCCAATATTTCCTTTGGTCAGTTATGCTTCCTTTCCTCCATTTTGGGATGGTAATGAATATGCCGTACCACTGTACAGTGGAAGTATATAATCTTCTTTTTTTTTTTTTTTTTTTTTTTTTTTGACATTACAGGGATTACAGTTAGGATATTGCCAGAGTCTCAGAAGAGACTTTGGGTCCTTAAGCTTTTACAAAATATAGGACTTTGAAGTTGAACTGAATACATTTTTTTTAACATTATGATATAACTACCAGTCTGTGGGACCAGGGAGGGTAATGTAATGGTTTAAGTAGGAATGGGCCCCCATAAGCTTTGAACGATTGGTCATTAAGGAGTTGCATTACTTGATAGGGACTAGGAGGTGTGGCCCTGTTTGAAGAAGTGTGTCATAGTGGTGGGCTTTGGGGTTTCAAAAGCTCAGACCAGGTCCGGCATCTCTTCCTGTTGCCTGTGGCTCCAGATATAGAACTTTCAACTTCTATAGCACCATGTCTGTCTTCATGCTATCATGCTCCACTCCATTATGATAATGCACTAAACCCCTGAAACTGAGCAACAAGGTCAATGCCCAGGGGAACTCAGAGAGACTGAGACAGAATGCACAGGGCTTGCACAAGTGTGCACCAGATGTAGTCCTAGATTTAAAAGAAGTCATGGACACATGTTCCCATCCTTAACCCAGAAGCCTCTTAAAAATGAGAATTTTCTTCAAGGGAAACAAACTACTCATAAGAGTAGATTGTATGCCTAGCAGTAGATGGCCAATAGAAAAAAGGATTCAATGGCATCTTTGGAGGTTTCTTATCTTATAACGTAGTGTCAAGGCTTTAAAAAATCTGTATCCTATTTTTCATTTCCCATATATATGTGTATATGAATATATGATCTAATCTCTTCTTTCATAGCATGTGGGTCATGTTTCCTGTTTTTGAGTTGCCATAGAGTAAAAACTAATGTAGATTTCCTACTAATCCATGGCTACTCTTAAATAAAGCCCCATGGACTCTGCCAGAAATTCAAGATAGGAAAATAATCTTCACTCTTAATATATATTCTTTTGTATTATGGCTGTCATTCTTTGCATTTCTATATGTATTTATAGTTATTCATCCATATCTAATCAATCACACTGATTAAGCATAATTAAGTATTTGGAGCTACTCTAATTTTGAGCAAACTCTTTGTTAGATCAACAAAATGAGAATTGGAAAAGTCTTTACCTTCACCTTTTTCTTCTGTGCTTGCTTTATGTAGACCTGACCTTCTGACCAATCTCACTTCCCATTTCACTGAAAAGCTTTTCTTCTCATTTCTTATAAAGTATGTTCACCAGAATTAAGATCCTCCAGCATTTGCTTTTCTGAGAAAGCACTCCTCTGTTACTTTGCAAGATAGTTTTCTAGGTACAGAATTCTATGTTGCTTCTTGGCTCGAATGTAAATATTTTCTTCTACTCTTTTCCTTGAATGCCTTTTTGAAATTAGTTATCATTCCTTTGTTCCTCAATAGACAAGGTCTTTGTCTGCTTTGCTTGAAGATGGTTTACTTTGTGATTAATATTTTTGAAGTGTGAATGTGCGTGTCTATGTACGACTCTTCAGAATATCCAACAGGTATTTTCTCGACCTCTTGTGATGTTTCTTTCCATTAAACTGGTAAAGTGTTAACCAGTATTCCACTATTATCCACTATTATTCTGATTTTTCTTCTTCCTTCGCTTTCCTCCATTGCCATTATCATGTTCTGTGCTTTCTGTTGCAGTACAGTTCTTGGATATTCTGGCACACTGGGAACTAGAAATTCCCTGACCACCTTTTATAAATGGGCATTTGAAGAAAACTCCTGAGCATGTGAGAGCCTGTAAGTACAGGTTACCAATAAAACTGAAAGGAAAACTAAAGCAGACTGGGCTCAACTCTATTTTGTGTTGAGTTTGAAGAGTAAGTACATTGTATACTTTCATTACCTCCCTCATCCAAGTCTTTGCTTTCATAGACAAAGTCCTGTTTAAATAAAGATCCTAAAATTGCACTAAATCTTATTACGGTGAATATATTTGGTATGAGAAAGAAGATTCAGGGAACCTTATAAGAAAAAAAACTTTCTCTCTGAAGTGTTCACATGGATCCCAATCCTAAGTATCTTGAAAAAAAAATACTTTAATTAGTTTTTTTCAGATAATATAGAACTTGTCTTTATCCAAAAATATTAATTAACTGGTTGAATTATTTATATCAAAAATCAATTGCATGGAGTATTTAAAATTGTAAAATCTAAACAATCGATACAATACGCAAAGAAGTAGAGGATTTTCATATTCATAAAATATATTACAGTGTCTTATTCTCCTCATCTTGTCAGTAAGGGAGTCATGAAGAAAATGAAAGTTCA
>JADRCD010238109.1:7479-24017 GCA_019843815.1 Montemys delectorum
AGCTGAGAGCAAAGACAAGAAGCTAAGAGGTTGAGAGCTACGGTTCCTTTTTACTGGCTAGCAAGCCCCCAGGACACATGTGTCACTGCATGAGCTGGTGCTGGGGTTCCAGACGTGTGACTCTAAGCCTGGCTCATTATGTGTAATCCTGTATGTATATGAGGATCTGAACTCAGGCCTCCATGTCTGCCGAGCAAGTACTCTATCCACTGAGCTGCGTTACCAGATTCCGATAAGATTTTTACTGAGCACAGATAAAGACCGTGTTGCAGTCTATTTAATCCAGCCTTTTTGGTTCTGATGCAGGACTATTATGTACACGGACCAGTATAGAGTGGGCAGTACCATTGTGAGCAGAGATCTTAGGGGAAAAAAAAATTAGGCAGACTGATGGGGAAGTGACAGGATCCTGCACTGAGTGCAGCTTGTTCTGGCTCTGTTGATAAACTGGTCTGTGAGAAATTTACCTACCTTCTTTTTGGACTCAGTTTCCTCATCTGCAAAATAGGCATCTATTTCTTTCCCAGTCCCCAAGGATCCCTGAAAAATTTGCTTATTAATAATGGGAAGAATGATTGGAATGTGTAAATATTTCTTAAGAAGAGCTGGTATCTTTCCTCTTGCTATAAGATTGGAGGAATTATGCAGCATCTCTTCAGCTCATCTGTAATTTAGTCAGCTTGTGTACATACTGCATTGCATTAAACGCTGAACTCTGATCCTCGTGTTTAAACATATTAAATACAAAATATGAGTAGTGTAAATTGTATGGAACACTTTTGTCTCCCACTTGGAGTCTCAGCAATGCAAGGTCACTAGAAACATTACACAGATGCTGCCAAAAGTAAGTGGAAGTCTTTCGGATGGTGATTGGCAAATGGTGCTGCAGCAGAAGCCGAGTTTTTATATGTGGGCCAAGGAAGACTGAAGGTGGGCAAGGACTAAAGGGAGTTGTTTATTTTATTTGCACATTAACTTTTACAATACTACAGAACACAGAGAGGCAACACTGATAAGAGACTCCAAGTTTGAAAACTTTCATTCCCACAATAGCTTGACTGCTGTTTGCTGCCATAAAAGACCATCGCTTTCCCTCCCATCAGACACAGTTCTACAACAGGCCAGTTCTCCATTGGAGTTGTGGGGAGGGAGGACATTGTACTTTAACTTCCAATATCACAGTTTACATGTTGTGTCTTATTATAAAAATGAGTGCCACCTAATTGGGTTATTCTATCACACAGAGCCACAGAGGAACTCTGTGGAGGCTGCTCACTAGCATCATCACATCTCACTATTCAGCTGCCCATCTATTGGTTTTCTTTATCCCACATCTTACTGTTTGCAGATGAACAGTAATTTGCAGTGTAAGCAGAAATCCTCATGGGGATAAGGATAGGAGTTTGGTTTGTTTATACATCCCACAAGCTGTGGGCAGGATTGCTGGGGTCCTTTAAGCTGTAGATGGGAACTGGATGGACACATTAGTCCTATGGGATATGGACAGGAGCTGGGCAGGTGTGTATGTCTTGTAGGTTGTGAAGCTCTATAAACTTGCTCTTGCCATGTCATGCTGTGTTCTATTTTTACTGAGACTCTTTTGCTTTGTTTTTTTTTTTTAATATCTGAAAATTTTCACCATGATTCTCCAACGTCTTTAATAGTCTTTCCTGGGAAATGTTGAAAAACTATAAAACAAACTCCTTGGATTACAGTAGAAACTACTGATGAGGTAAGTTTAAAGATGGACACGCTTTGGTTTCAGTTTTCAAGAGCTGTAAGTAGACATAGAGAAACTTAGCCGCTCTACTTATCAGTGACTCCTCTGTTCTCTGAGAGGGGGAGATTTATGGCATCCACAGGGGCTAGGGCCACATAACCCAGTGTAAGCTTACAAGGCGTTAGCTCCTCGATGCCAAGTGAATTTTGGAAATGATTCTCCTTTGCTGACAGTCCCCTCATTACTGATTGTGTGGACTCATTTATCAGGCATTTCTTAAAATAAACCGTTCATTTATACTAATAGGACTTGGCAGCAAGAAAAAATTGGCAGGACTTGGAGTTCCTAGTGTGCCCTCCCTTTTTAAAATTGAGTTGCCTTAAAAAAAAAAATTAAAACACCAACATTGAGGAGTTTGAAATGTCTTGAGATAACAATTTTCAGAGACCAGCATGGAGTTCATTAAAGCGGAAAGAATGGCATTATAAATCTTGAAAATGGTAAAGAGGAAATATGCTCAAAGACGCTTACCAAAGGACACAATAAGTCCACTGTCGCCGACTTTGTCCTTTCCCACTCTTCAGGCATGGAACTCCTCTCGTGGATACGTGTGTTTCCTATTTTTGGCACCACATGAGCTTTTGAAGAAAGCTAGCTCACTTCTCCATGAGGTGTTTACTCTCCTCCTTGAAGGCTATATCAGCTAGCTGCTTCTCTTAGTTACGCACAAGATGTGCTGTTTCTCTACAGCCAAGATAATTCTCCTCACGGCTTTCTTATTTCTGTACTCCTATCCCTGGGCTTCTGATACTAAATTTCCATTTCATACTCCCCTGGAATTAAGGGACATTAGTAGAACTGATCACCTTTTCCTCCCAAACAAAAATATAGCTGTGGAACTCACAATAAAATTTAAGTTCCAGTGGATTCTTCTGACTCAGAAAAAGTTTGTCAGCTCCGAGAATAAAGAAGGCTAAAGAGACTCCAACAAATGTTCAAGTGCGTTCTTGCATGTGTGCATGCAGATGCATTCGTATTCAGATGAGTATGCATACTCGTACCTTTGTAACACACCAGATAGGGATGTGCTTTTAGGTAACAGTGCTATATGGGTCATATTGTGTGTTGAAACTTGAGATCAGATAGACATGGTGCACATCACTGTCTGGGGGTAAGGGAAATTCTTTACAAGCCCAGAGGTCTGCCGATAGATGCCACTAAGAGGGGTGTCATGTGCTAGGTGGACTGGACTCCAGTGCTATCCTACCATTGAGTTAGTGTATGAACTGCCCCTCTGACAACTCACTTAGGTGGCTAGTGAATAACAAGTGGCAGTCATTCTCTTTATACCTTTTCTACAATTACATTAGAGCTTGTTATTTTGGAAAAACTCATCCTTATAGTAGATAGTTATTTTTCTGAGATTTATATTTTGAGGTTTATGACTTCTGCCCATAATTTAAGAAAGAATAAATATATTAGTAAATATATTAGTTAATAATAATGCTATTGTATTAAGAATACTAATTATTTGGTGGTGATAAGTATGTGGATAATTTTTTGCCCTTTATTTTCATTAATATTTCCCTAAAATTTACAGTATTACCTTAATATTTTAAAAATGATTTTCAAGAGAAGAAAGGCAGATCCATTATTTTTGAAGTGTTATTAAATATCGTTTTTCCATTTATTTTGTTTCTTCATATATGCAGTGTGTAGCTTTCTCCTCATTTCCATTTAATTCTCCTTCACTGCATAGCAGAGTCTTCTCAGTACTTCAGCCCATTTCTGCTAACCTGTTGCAGAAAACACATAATGAGGCCTGGGAAGATGGTTCTGCTGTGCGGACCTGAGGACCTTACTTTGATATCGTGGTGTAATGAGAGAACTGACTCCTGAAAGTTGACTTTGACCTCTATTACACACACACACACACACACACACACACACACACACGAATAACAAATAAAAAAATTAAAATAAAATATTTTTGTGCTTATGTTGAGACACCAGCACAGAGACAGGATGAGGTCCTAGGAGAGGGCATAAGGTCAGCGATGAGGATGATAAAAGGTGGAAAAGTGGGTTCAGGGACAACAGATTTGTTCACATCCTTTTTCTGACCATAGATTCTTGTCCTAAGTGCTGAACTTTGAAAATTCCTGAGAATGTCTTCTTAAAGAAAATAGCCTTCATAGTAAATTACTAAGAAAATATACTCAGTATATGGGTGAGAGCAGTGATTTAGGCTAGAATGTTACTTTCATTTTTATTAACATGAGGTAATTAGTTTTGTTATTGATATTTGGCTTTTGCCTTACCCAGGAATAAACACAGGACTTCACACATACCAGGCCAGCATTCTACAACTGACCTATACCTCTAGCTTCTACTTACCTCTGAAATTAAGAAATCTTTTAGTTATTTGGCATACTGTGATGTACTTTCCTGGGAACGCGGATGATCTATTAACGTTTCATGCCCTTAGTATGACCCACGGCCTCAGGAAACACACATAAAATGATTTTGTTCTACAAATCAACTAGATTCTGAGCTATCAAAAGACAGAAATGGAAGATTCATCATATTTTATCTCTCAGTATTTAGTCTGGACATATGAGTCATTAAAATGCTTATTTCCTAATTATACATTGAGTTATGATGTGAGGAAAGTTTTTTTTGAAATGTTTGTGTATTTCTACCCTTGCCTTTGTACTTTCCTCAAAGGCTTACCTAGTATGGCATGCTGGTTGGTTGGTTGGTTGGTTGGTTGGTTGGTTGGTTGGTTGGTTGATTGGTTGGTTGGTTGGATAGTAGCCACATGACAGTTAAAGCCTGGCTGCAGAGCAAACACAGGTAGGTATTTTGGAACAAGTGTGGGGGAAGGGCAGTTTCAGAACACTGTCAGAACTTAGTTCAGCTCCCCTCATCAGCATGCCTTTGCACTGGGGGAAGGTTCAAGTTCTTCAGCTGGAGTTCCCCTTGGATGGGGCTAATTGCATTCTTCTCATTTTCCTTTTTAGTACCTCAAGTGGACCATTCAGAACTGCTGAGGTCACCCTCTTCTGGTAGTTATTCTGAACACTTTTACATCATTACCATCCCTACATGACTTGGAATTACACTCAGAGAACTAAGTCACTTACTCCTGGAAGGGACTCTTGTAGACTAATCCCCCACTAACACTCCAAATTCTTCATCTCTTGAGTTAGCATGTGTCCTTTCTTTGACCCCTGTAGAGCTCATCTTTTCTGTAAGAGGACTGGGGAAGAGAATCCTTTTAAAACAATTCTAATACTAAAATGACTTACAGTGTCCTTCATAATAGCTTGCACTGCATCATCAGACACGATTACTGTATACATGAATGAAGTCCCAGAACCTAAAAACTCACCCAGAGCTTGTAAGTTTTGTTACCTGAAACCAGTCATTTAATCACAGGGAAACTTTGTTTCTTCACTGCCCTAGGAATTATGATTTATGTATTGGGAAAAAATAAACAGCATTAACAACTATGCCCATGGTAGCTAACAGAGAGAGTCATTTATGCAATATCTCGGTAACAAAATATTTTTGTTAAGATCAATTATAAGGATGCATTCTGAGTCTGGCCAGCAGGCATATAGATTTAGTAAATCAAATGTATAATAATCTCTTCTCTCACTGGTTCTGCCCTAAATAAATGCGATCCATTTATGCCAGAAGAAGGACATACCCTGCTACATAGAGTTCTCTTGAAAAAAAAAACAAGAGGTTGTGTGTCGATGGACTGGGCAGGGCTAGCTCCATTTTTCATTAATTTATTTTAGGTGAACCAGCCATGAATTCACTATCATAATCGAACAGTTCTGACAGTTGGGCTGTCTTCCTTTATACCACAGCCCAGCTACTACATTATTTTCAGTCTAAGTAAATCTCCTAAATCCACTAGAAGAGTCTCAGTGCCAGCTAGAGAATAGGAATTTTTTGTTGAAATTTCTTTAGACTAAATGGTAATGATAATTTAAGATCAACCCAGAAAGTCCTCCAAAGCTTGCTTGTGATGGCTGGAAACGTTCACACACCTAGAAACACTTTTTCCTTTTATTTGTAGGATATGTTATCACTATTACCAAAATAATGTAGTAACACAAAGAAAAATGGTTACAGAGGTAAATAAAAAAACAAATGACAACCACACCAAGATACCCGGATGTAACAACTTTTAAATCAGTGGGCTTCATGAGTGAGAAATTATAATTGTGTTACAATTTAGCAAAACCACTAGGGACTGATTATAATTTTGTTTTTAAAATTCTGAGTTTACGTGAGACCTTGAGTTTCCTCATAGAATGTCAATAAGTGAAGTATTGATTAAGGGCTGAGGAAATTGGAGAGCAGTATCTCAGACAGGCATGATGACAACAATATGCAGAGGCTACGCTCCACAGGAATGACTCTGCAAGTGACAGAAGAGACATTACTGTTAGTGAAGGTGTGGACAGTTAATTTCTGTGCAATATACGTTATAGCATGTTCTTTCTGGCACATGTTCAACATCACATCTGATTAACAAAGAGAAATAATTCTCTAAGCTGTTAGGTCGGCCTTATTATATGTTATTTGGAAAACATCAGCCTGGCAATTATTTGTGACTTTAATTACAGTAATGATAGGCAAAGATATTCATAGACTAGAAACTTCTGCTAAGGCAGAAGCAATCCTGAATTACTTTGGTAATTGTATTGCTGTTTACCATACAAATAATTGAAAGAGCCTTCAGAGACAGTTGCGTGTAGAAACAATTGTATTTGTTAATGTTCTTCTCATTATTGTGATCAAGTACCTGACAAAAACAGCCTAAGGAGGAGTTTGTCTTGGCTCACAGATATAGGATGCAGTCCATCACAATGGGGAAGGTGTGAGTAGGAAAGTGAGGCACTCCTCACACTGTATCTCCAGCCAGGAACAGAAGGATGCTGGTGCTCTGGTCACCTCCTGATGTTAATTCTCTAGGACTACATCTCATGGATGGTGTGAGCACATTCAGGGTGGATCTTCATCAAAAATACAGGCTGATGGTGGCATCACTGGAGTCTTTGAAGATGCTTCTTGCAGTAAAAGTTAGCCCTTTTATGTTTTGGATCATTATGAATGTCAGTGGGATCCTAACCTGAGCCATTACTATTCTTTGGTACCTGCTGGAAAACAGTAGCTTAACATTTGCAGCACTTTTGAGCTGAGAGACTCTAAATAGCAAGAATTTTAGGGGCCTGAGTTCATATAAGAGTATTAGGAATAAACAGAAAGTGTTAGCTAGGCAAGCAATGTTTCCAGGGTGTTATTGAAAAATCATTCTTCACACCTAGTTGAGCCAGGAGAGTCTCAAATTTGAAAGACAGAAGACAGCTGATGAATGCCACTATAGGGAGTGTATAGATAATAATATTTTCTAACAAAGGTGTTAAAAACAGTTGTCCTTTTATCAAAAGGGTAAAGAAAGACCCAACAAAACAGAAAGAACCGGCAAGCCCTTACAAACCCTCGTCTCCAACTAGGTAGTTCTGCGTGTGGCTTTGTTTAGGCTGCTTGGCTACTCTCAGCCTTCTTTGCTGCTTGGCTCAATTGAGAATGGCTCTCAGTTTTTCTCTTGAGGAGGGAGGGACCTAATGAATCTTGTTAGTTTCAGGGGCTTCCTGAAACTATTTTGAGTTGTTTTCTTTCTGTTTTAAGGAACTTCCCTGCAAGATGAAATGTTTTTTACAAGCAACTACTACACAGTGTATACACATGGCTACATTTCAATAACTGGAGAAAACTCCTTAGTTCTTTCTGGAAGTAATGGAGATCAAATCCCTACATTCAGCTTGGTTTTCTCAGTTAGAATGTAAGTTTGCAGCACAATAGGAACTTGACTGAAGGAAGTCCAAAGACAGGAATAAAGATTTCATCACTTGAATCGATCCTGCCCTTTTAGTTAGGTTTACTTTCTAATTTTATCTAGTTTTTCCTGTTTTAAAGTTTACTTGAAATATATTGTACATATTTCTGGCATATAGCATAATATTTCAATGTATGACTATGGTACATAGTAATTTGGTCAGATTCTTTGACAAATCTATCACTTCAAATAGGTTTTGTTCAAGAAAATTCAAATCTTATTCAAAGCTATTTTGAAATACATAACTGAATATTGTTAGCCATGTACTGCTGTGCTTATGAACATTAGAATTTATTTCATCTGTCCAGATGCACAGTCACCTATTAATGTACTTATAATTTATAATCACAGGATAAACACAGCAGTTTATACATCCTAAGAAACATAGAATTGATCTTATTGGGGTAAAAAAATCAGTTAAAGGGAGACTCTTTTAAAGATTTACTTCAATTTATATGTATGGGTGTTTTGTCTGCAATTATGTCTGTGCACCACATGTGTGCAATATCCTCAGAGGTCAGAAGAAAGCATTGAATCCCTTGAAATTAGTTTTAACCAATGGCTATTGATTAAGATAACCACATGGTTATGAGCTATCCTGTAGGTACTGGGAATCAAACTGGCAGAGCAGCCCGTGCTTTTATCTACTGAGTAGTCTCAAGAGTTCAGGAGATTCTCTCTTAACTAATTTGTGTGGGCGATTTACTCTCTCTAACAGTAGAAACATCATGGTAACTTTTTAGAAGGTAACAGAAACTTTATGTCCACTAGTTAGCAAGTCCCTCCTCCCCCTTAGCACTTAATAATCATCATTCTTCTGATACCCCAGGTGAGTGGTCATGCAGGACAGCTTTCTGTGATGGACTTATTTTGCCTAACATAATTTCTTCAAGATCCATCCATATGGCATGCATTTCCAAATCCATTCAAATAATATCACAGAATTTTCTACAGTAATTTTCTATACATTTCTATAGCCATCACTCCATCAATGAGCCTTCGTTTTCATATCTTAGCTATTGAATATAATGCTATAATGAACACCATCTGGCTAAAATTTCTTTACGGTCTAGAGATCAATTCCTTCATATACTCAAAGGTATGTATAGTTCACTATAAGGTAGATTTTTGAGATATATCTTTAAAATATGCCATGTAATTCAGAAAATGACTAGTTTATTTTACAAGTCTATTGATAAAATTTTGAAAAGGGCTTGACTTTTATATGCCTGAGTCATTGTGACCAGACTGTTAGATACCTGAATTAGTTACTCCTTCTCAGTGTGATCAAATACCTGACAGAAAATAGTGTAAGGAAGAAAGATCGTTTATTTTAGCTCATGAAAGTATAGACTTTCACTTCTCGGAAGCTAGGTACTTTGGCAGTGAAAGTTGTTCACATGTTAGTGGGTCAAGAAGCAGACAGACTGGGAAACAAGTATCAAACTCATGAGCCCCTGAGAGACATTATACAGACAAAGCGTAACAAAACCTAATATTTGTATAGCACTGAATTGCATTTATACTAATCATCTCATCCAGTGCATACAAAATGTATGGCATATAAAATGCTATGACTGTAATTTCCACTTTTGATAAATATGTAAATAAGGAAGCTCGGAAATGCCAGGAAATGTGTGTAGGTTCCCTTGATTAGTAAATGCCACAGGAGGGGTGTCTCCTCCCAAGAGCTATCTTCAAAATGAGTGTATGTGTGAATGTGTGTAATATAATGTTTCATAAATCATAATTCTTTTATCAATAAATTTTCAGAGCTGAAATACATTTTTAACTATATACTAACTTTAAAAATCCTATTTCTTAGAAGCAAACAAGTATGTAAAGAGGACAGTTTTCCTAAAATACCCTTTATATGATGACTTAACACAGATTTGAAGAGCAGAATTAACATATGATAGAATAATGGTAGGGTAAGTGACAGAAATTATTTTCAGCTAAAGAAAATTAATTTAAAGGCATAGTAATCTAATGCATGAATACTATTATCCCACGTTCACCTATGACTCTAAACTAGTTTAAATTTGGATCATCATAATATATCCTAGAAGAAGCTGGAGTTGTTACTAATAGTTGTTTTAGAAACTCAACTTGGCTTATTAGAATAAATATAGTATTAGTATAAATACCGAGTGACCATACATCGTAGAGTCCTGCTACCTTTCTTTAGACAACTGCTGTGTATTATTATTATTATTATTATTATTATTATTATTATTGGGTAGAAAGGCTTTATTTTTTTACTAGATATTTTCTTTATTTACATTTCAAATGTTATCCCCTTTCCCAACTGTGTATTATTTTTATCTGTAAGCAATTAGTTAAAATAGTGCTTGATGGGTCCTTTAATTTGTCAGTCCAAGAGTATTACAAATGATGGAGAGAACTTATTTGAGGATTTGAGGTGGTAGAACTTTTTCTAATTTGCTTGCAGCTGAAAGCATAATATGCCTAAGGCTGCCAGGGTATAGAAGCCCCTATGGAAGTCAAAGAAAACACAAAACCTATTTTTATAAGTTTATTAAAAAAATTCTCTTTTACAAAATTTATAAAAATTTAGAATTTTTACTTATCAAATATAGTATTTAACATAAAGTGAATTTGCTGTTTACACTAAATGTATCTTTTTCCTTTTCAATTAAAAACACAAAGGTTGTTATGATAAAGGTAAGACCACTGGTTTTGTCTTCATCAAGTATCTATCACTGAAAGCATGACTCTACGGGGTAAACAATTATGTTTGCTTAAAGAGAGAAGCAAGGTAATTCAAAATCGAAGAATGTTTCCACTTGCTGGTCTGGCTCACCCCATTAGATCTAACTTTCCAGAAACTGAATGATGGGTTTTTAACCTGTTCATGGCTGTGGATGTAGCTTAAGGACCTGAGATCTACGACACTAGCTAGGCTGACCTACTCTTCTTAAAAGAATCCATAAGGGTACACATTTGGATTTTGAGAGCAGGACATAATTTGAAGAATAAATTGTCTATCACTGTTTCCATAGGTCCCATTTAAACAAACAGAATGTTGGAAAGATTCTGCTGTCACAGCCAATGTTTAATAGAGACAGGAGGGAATAAAAAATGAAAATATTATTTCTAAATTTACATTTTGTCTTGCCTCAGTCCAAATTCTTATTGCTAACGCAATCCAAAAGTATACTTAAGGGCTCACCTGTGCTGCCACTCCACTGTTGTAAACATTTTACTGAAATGAATCGGTTTGTTTCTGACAGAAGTTTCCTTTGGAATTAATCAAAAATACTGGGAATATAGTAACTAATTGGCCTTACACATATCTTTCTTCATTTGCTCTCTTTTTCCTCCCTAACGTGACCTTTCCTTCAGAGATCATGAGCAAAAGTTTGGATCCTGTGCTTCTGGCCCCCTCCTCCTATACCATCTTTGTTCCCTTAGACTATGTCATTTCTATTAACATACAATATATCTCTATGTGACTTTATGTGACTATATAAAAATCTAAGAAGCACAAAGTATAGAAACCATACATTAGCTTTCAATGACTGTTTTAGTTCACTTAATATTGTTGTCAAAAGTTGTATTTGTTTTTCCCAAAATGACATGACTACTTCCTTCTTCCTGGAAGAATAAAACATTCCATTGTATATATAAGTCACATCTCCTCATTCTTTCTTCTGGTGATGGCCATATAAGTTGCATCCATAGTTCAGTTATTGTGAAGAGTGCTATAAGCATCGATGTGTAAATGACTCCCTGATGTGTTGACGAGTTGGAGTCGTTCCGATAAGTAGTTGGTAGTAGTATAGCTGGGTTACATGATAGATATATTTCTATTTTGTGTGTGTGTGTGTGTGTGTGTGGTTTTTTTTTTAGAAACCTCTCTATTATATAGACAAAGAGAACTCTTATATGATACTGGTGGGATGTATAGTACTCCAGTCTCTATCAGGTTTCAAGGCAGTTTAATTTGGAAAATTTCAGCTTTCCTAGGACTGAAGGTAATAACATAGCAAAGAGCATAGGGAAAAACAAACTGGAATTCCATTGAATCACCTAGGGAACTTTTAAAATTGAAGATGACTTTGCTAGAGTTTCCAACTTAGGAGATCAAATGGAGTCTGGGTATTTGTAATTTTAAGAACACTTAGAAGGTTCTAACAGATGTACATATTTGATAGCATCTATAACTCTAACTCCACAAAACATTCACAAGTACGTCTTATTCTGACTTAAGAATATAAAAGGTTTAAATAGCTCCAGTGGTTTTTTTTCCTGTATTATGTGTATATTGGCCCTTGTTGAAATTTCTGTTTCATATACATTATGTGCCTCTCTCTTTGGGGAGAGAGGAGGGGGGTGGTAGTGACAAGAAATGGAAGGTTGTTGTACATCTTTGATGTGGTAACAGGCAGCCAGGCTCCCCAGACACCTCGATAATGATGAGTGATGGCTATATACTCAGCTTACCATCATTTTCTCCATTAAGTCCCTTTGTTGTTTAGGCTTTGTTCTCAAAATTATAGATTACTTTGTGAAGTTATTCTCACTGATGGGTGAATGGCACCACACATTTTAAATTCATTTGCAAGGTTAAAAATTTAACTTCCTGTTTTATTTTTTAGATAATATTTTCTATTTCTCTAGTGATGGATTTAACCTTTTCTTTTGGACATTGGTATTAGGTTTTGTTATTTTATTTTTATTTTTTTGCTGAATTGTATCTAAATTATTGTTCTTACTATTTTATTTACAACATGTTTGACTACATGAGTCTGAGGTATCCTGACTTTGATCTATTCTAGAAATGTTTTGAAATGCTGACCTTCTATTTTCTCCCTAGAACCTAAACTATATGTCTACTTAACTGTGTCACCTTAAGTTTCATGTCTTCCTTTTTGTCTTTCATATTTTAAGTCCTTATTTTGGGGATTTTTAGTTCAAGCTTGCAAAAACCACCATCTTTTCAGCCATATATGTCTGGTATTCAACCTGTCCATTGAGTTTTTAATGGTCAGGCTATGCTACTTCCAGGAATTATGGGTTATAATCATCTCAACTACTTATTTTATTATTATATAATTTGTAAACTTTGATTCCCTCTTATTTCATAGTAACTTTACATAAAGAATCTAATAATCATATAAGTAATGTATTTCAAGATTTGATTCTTTTTGAGTGCTAGTTTTCTATCTCTAGTTTATAGTGACATATTTCTACATATTTATATGTGTGTCTATATGTATGTATGTGATTATACATGTATTGTCTCTGTGTACTTCTGTATATTTTTGTTTATTTGTGTGCATATTTATGTATATATGTATTTCTGTGTACTTGTCTGTGTGTGTGTTTATGTGAGTGAATCTCTCTGTCTGTCTGTCTGTCTGTCTGTCTGTCTCTGTGTGTGTGTGTGTGTGTGTGTGTGTGTGTGTGTGTGTGTGTTAGGGCCATTGAAACAGTATGTCTTTGGAGCCTAAATTGTCATACATTTGCATCTGACAGTTTGATACTGAGGGCACTATGAGACTGATAACTTCTTAAACTAGTCCTCCCTAGAGTTTTGTGGCTACCAAAGTGATATTAACTCACGATTCAAACTTATGTGAAGACTGGCCTGTGGTTCTGAAGTAATTTGTTTTATCATTTATCACATAGACTTAGATCGAGACTCAGATTTTCATGTTATTGCTCAGGAAGTGGTTTCTGTTTCTTTCTTTTCAAAGTTTATGGTGCCTAGTTTTATGAAAGTAGCTCAAACATGACTTCTCACCTAGCACAGTTCTTAAGATGCATCTTCTCTTCTCTATGTGGGCACTTATTCTTCCACTGCAAATCAACAGCATTGACCAAATGCTCTTGGGAAGGCTGCTGGCTGTAGAACTCACTTAATTAACAGCTTATGATTTTCTCTGTCTATTGATTCCATCTGTCTAAGTCACTGTTTTTTCAGGGTGTTTCTTCAAGCATTCTAGTTAATTCATCCATACATTTTAAATACTTTTGAAGTATAGCCTAAGAATTTTAAGTGTCTTGTATAAATAAGAAGGTTTGGCTAGCTAACCCATCATATTTCTATAAACAATGATTCCATTTTCACTTTATAATTAAAAAATATTTTTCTCTTCTATTCTTATTTCATGTCACAGACATTTGGACCAATCAAACAAAACAAGAATAGGCAAAAATCTTAAAGTAAATATCTTCTAGTATCTTCACTTTTTATTCCTAATTTGGTAACTTATACCTAGAGAAGTTTTTCCAAATTAATGTTCTCTAAGTCACACATTTGTAGTTACATAATAACATAAACTGAGAACTACTGGCTTAAACAGAATATCAGATTTCTTCATGGAAGAAATAGACAGGTTTATAATATGCCAGAGAACTTGAGCATCTTTGAGCATCACTGAGCACTAGTCAGAAACCTGGTACTGGTGCACATCAAGGAGAACAAACATGAGATTAGGCTTTCTCAAGGCTACAGTGAAAGTCAGTAACAGAGCCAAGGCTCAAATCCAGTCCCCTTTATGATCACAATGGTACCTTCTGTAAACAGCTGCTTTTGAGTCCATTTTCAGCAGAACCCTATCAAACTAAAATGCATGTAGTATCATTCTCTCTTGAAAGCAATCTAACAGTATGCTCCAGGAATGGGACTTCAACTTAAAACAATACCTATTTAAGGCACCCATGTCTGATTTTTAAGAGTGGGTGTACTCTCCTGTAATCCCAGATGTGGTTGACAGGGGACAAACTTTCAAGAACAAGCTGTGACAAAAACCTTTTTTAAAAACCATTTTTGGATTCCCACCAGCAGCAGAATGTGCACAGTTTCTGACTGTTGGTGTAGTCTTCCTTCTATTACAGAAAATGGACTGTGGGAGCATGGGAAGATAAAGTGCAACGCTATTTACATTTTTGTGCCAAAACATTATGAAGTGAACTAGTCAAACATGCTGAGCCAGTGCAGCATATGAAAATTAATAGGAACATTTTGAATATGTGATCTTTTACTTGAAACAATATAAATGAAAAGGGTTCTGTTGAAGGGCTTTCTTGACCTCTTTTAAATGTTTCTTCTTCTTTTCTTAACACTCTCTGTTGTTTATAATAACCCCTTTGGATCTTAGGTCTAAAAATTCTTTCCTTTTAGAATTTCATTCTTTCTGTTTGTCTGTGTACAACAAATACCTTTCATGGAAAAAAGTACAGTGCCTTGAGCCCATTAAGTCAGTTAGTAAGGATGTCTAATAGCTTTTCAGATAGGGCAACAGGGTGAGCATTGGGTTTGGAATTCTGGTGTTGGTATTTCATTTGGTCATCAGTCAGCTAAAGGAAAAAGGTAGGTATAAAGATATTCATAGTGGTTGAGAACTAAGACAAGAGCTTCCAACTGGAGGCTAAGGAGGAATTCAGGCATTTCTGGGAGAAATGATTTATAGGAGGATGTATTAGTTTTGTTTTTATTTTTTTCTTGTTTCTGTGATAAAATACTAGGCAAAGGCAGCTTAAGAGAGAAAGGGTTCTTCCGGGTTACTGTTCCAGGGTACAGTGCATCACAGCCTGGCGGCAGGAGCCTGAAACAGTCTACTATAGTGCATTGCAATCTGGAAGCTGAAATGTATTAATGGATGCCTACCTTACATCTCCCTTTCTATAAAGGCCAAAATCTTAAACCATGGAATGGAACCACTCAATGGGCAGGTTTTCCCATATCAATTAACTTGTCTAAAACATAGTCATATGCCACACTGGCATGCCCAGTAGCTAACCTAGACAATCTCTTATACATGGGTGTAGAGGCCTATTAGTTATTATAGATCATGTCCACTTAATAAAACTGTCAATCATCACAGAGGGCAACTTGGTAGTCTTTGTACTAATAAGAAGTATACTGTGAAGAATTGAAAATGGGAGTAAAAACTTAGAAGATTGAATCAATGTCAGATACCAGGTTAAGTACAATACATATGTGACCTTATTCTGAAATTTGTACCCCAACTGCTAGGAGGCAGCTTTATTAATCATTTCTGTTTTACAAGTGAAGAATAAAAAAAAAATACTTTCTTTTCTTTCCTCAAAATTTTTCATCATAGATAATAGATCATTAATTCAAATCCAACTTTTCTGACACCACACCCCTAGTTTTAATTCACAGACTACATTGCTTCTAGGAAAGATGTGGCAGTAGAGTCCATGTTTTCAGTATTTCAGATGTTTTAGGGGAAGTTTGACATTGTGCTACAATTCTAAACTTGTAAAACACAAGAATTCAAAAGTTTGAAGAGTCTTGGCGTGAAGCGAGTACTGAGAGAGGACAGTGGTGAGTGGAAGAGAGCATTAGCTGGTGACTTGGTCTCTGAAGGTGAGTCAGAAACCTATTGTTCACACTGCAGTGCAGAGGGACCTGTCTTCACAGGGCTATGGACAATGTATTAAGAGTGAACCACAGAATTTATGAAAGAACATTTTCTCCAACTTATATTCTGCAGAGTAGTGATGGGATTCATAGAACTGTCATGTTAAATTTTCCTATGTTCAGCATGGTAGAGTGAATTCTTGATTCCATTGTATGTTCGAGTCTATGCATTCTGTAGAGTACATATTAAATAACATACCATGGTGTTGATTCTTAAACCCCTAGAACTGACTATTAAAAGTGAGAACTAAGTTATAGTATAAAAGACATTTTATAGTCACACCAGTAATTCTAATTTGTAATACTTGCTTTGTTTGTACACAAATTCTGCATACTGGGAAGTCCAGATTAATTGTTGCTTTTCATTTTGGAAAATGACCAATCTATCCTTTGTAAAAATCCTTCAAATATTTATATTTTTCTCTGAAGATATCTCTCTCTCTCTCTCTCTCTCTCTCTCTCTCTCTCTCTCTCTCTCT
>JADRCD010238111.1:0-14688 GCA_019843815.1 Montemys delectorum
GTGACATTTCTGCTCCCCTGTCTCAAGTAATGGGATATGGGCACTAACACTGCCTACCCTCGCCCCCACCCCTTTTTAATATAAAGAGGTCCTTGTACCTTCTTGTAAAGTCAGTATATAGCTACCTACTTATCCTGATACCTCTTTTATTGATTTACTTATAATTGATTCAGCCTTTATTTTGGGTGCATCCTCACATACCCCAGATATGCCTGATATTATTTTTGGATGATGACAAAAAAAAAAATGGGATAAAAAGATTCTATTATGTAACTGCTTCTTGAATGCTGAAAAATTATCTGGCTTTCAGTCTTGAACATCTGGCTGTAAGAAGGCTGAAAATATTTAAGTATGTGTCTTTTCTGGAGGAGTTTGACTTGAGGGAGAAGGGCATAGACATTGGTAGAAAGTGAAATGTTTAAAATAATTTTTAAATAATATACTCAATCACAGAGTAATAGGCTATTTCATAACTTCCTACTATGATCAAGGCCTTGATAAATATGGAATGCATATATCTCTGTTGTATGTATGTTGATTCTTCTTTTAGTTTTAATTCATTCAGGAACCTCTGAAGTGACAGTACTCCCTCAGTTTCCCTAGAGTAGTCTACAAGTAGTTTTTCCTCATATCTTTATAATATTTGTTGTTTGTCTAGATGCACACTGTGAATATTATTCAATAATAAGCAAAAATCAACACACTTACAAAAAATAGATGGGAATAAACTTCATTGTGTTTATCAAAAGAAGCCAGACACAGAATGCTAATACGTGGTGTAGTCTCTCATAAATGGAAATGACATGGAAATGGAGAGGAGATTATTCTAAAAGATAGTCAGATTTTGATAATTTTAGATACTGAAAGAAATAATGTTAATGACAAACAGTAAATCTCTTTCTGTGACATAACAAAAAAGAAAGAATTTGTTTACAAGTTGAATATGGGTATGAATGTTTAAGTATAAATACTTCATGAAAAGTTTCCCTAAACTGATAGTACTGTCTTAAATGAAACCCTAGTATAAAACTTACCCATAGAGTACATTAAAAGGTACCCTTCAGGTATCAATATGTTTCAGGAAAATGCAGGCACTTTCCAGTATATTTGGACATATTTTAAATTCATTCACAAATATCTATTGAATACATATAGTATTTATTTTAGATTCCAAAGATGTTACAAGAATGTTTCCTCTATGGACTCAGTCCTAGAAGAGGGGAAAACAACAGCAGCAGCAGCAACAACAAGCACTACCACAACAACAATAACAAAACAAGGTAACTATGTAAAATATCTCATGCATCTGAAAAGCAGATATGATGGATCAAATCAACAAAACAGAGAAAGGCCTAAAATTAGTTTACAATTCTAAATTAGTCAAAGTAATGAGTAACCTCTGTAAGTACAAGCCGCCCTTGTGTTCCATGATGGGAGCATCTAAGTAGACGGAATAGCAACTGCCTAGATGAGGCAAAGCGGGCCGCTGCCTTACTGAAGCTGAGTTGAGTTCTTGGCTGTCCGAATTTGTATTTCTTTAGTTGTTACAAAATGCTGTACTGAGAAAATCATAAGTTGTGACAGTTCTAGGGAAGAAGACTTTGAACTTGTTAGACTTGCTTTACATTAATATATTTATTAGTACTTCATTTGTATTTTTATGTTATATTTTTTATTAGATATTTTCTTTATTTACGTGTCATATGATATCTCCTTTCCCAGTTTCCCCTCTGAAAAAAAGAAAAAAAAACCTGTTCCCTCCCCTCTCTTCTTGCTCACCAAACCATCCTCTCCGGCTTCCTGGCCTTGGCATTCCCCTAAACTGAGACATAGAACCTTCACAGGGCCAAGGACCTCTCCTACCCTTGATGATCGACTAGGCCATCCTCTGCTATATATATGCTTCTGAAGCCATGAGTCCCACCATGTGCATTCTTTGGTTAGTGTTTTAGTCCCTGGGAACTCTGAGGGTACTAGATAGTTCATAGTATTATTCATCCTAAGGGGCTGCAAGCCCTTCAGTTCCTTGGGTCCTTTCTCTAGCTCCTTCATTGAGGACTGGGTGCTCAGTCCAATGGACAGCTGTGAGCCTCTACTTCTGTATTAGTAGGGTACTTTAAGGAATTATATTCAAGATCATCAAGTACTTTTGAGACTGTTAAATTTTAGTACTCAGTCTGGGGCGTGGGGATACATCGCTGGATGAATTATATGTTAACATTGATGTATTAGTTTAAAAAAAAACTAGAAAATACTGTGTATACCTTTAGGAAGAGTCCATAATTTATCAAATAGTTTGTTATCTTTGAAAGCAACAGAAAATAGGCTCAGGTTTACGAAGACCAAACTTTACAAATATTGCTGTCAGTGTGAGATGTGATGGAGTGAGAATGGGTTAATCTTACTTTCTTGGAGTATCCCCTGCAGTGGGCACATCAAGGAGGCCTCAGACTTTCCAGCTAGCACACACTTAAGCTGAGCAACAAGTTCAGATAGGGGGAATTAGACCACAGCCCAAACTCCAAGAGGGATTTTCTGCAAGTGGTAGTGAAAGTGCCATCGTGGAAAATGTTGCAAACTAAAACTTCAGAAAACAAAACCTCCATATTTTCCAAGAAAATACGAAGAAAGTTGGCAGAGTAAAGACAGGCACACCCCAGATTTCTGAACTAACATATATGAGGTGTTAATTACCCATGGATTAACATCCACACGCACCATGGGCAGAAAGAGTGATTCCAAGGCAAGTGGCTTCCAAATACCTTACCCAACCAGGAAGCAGATGGATTATCACTGAAGTACATGAATTTACATGCAGCAACTCCATACACTTGTGGAAGGAAATGCTTCCAAAGAACTTCAGAAGTATTCAGGTTTCATTTAGATTTCTCTCTGAAATGTAGCAAGTGCTTATAAAAGAAACCACTTTTGATTCTGTGTTTGTATGGAAGTATAGTTAGTAAAGTTGAAAGAAGTATTTGGTTGTAAATTCTTGCTTTTGTTCTCTTCTCCCACTGGAGCCTAGAAATTTCCATATCTGGTGTCTTCATTAATGGAAAAAAAAATCCTTGGAGAAAATGAGACAATATCCGTAGATGTAATAGCTGTTTGGAATTTTTAAATGGAGGAAAGATCTGCTTCTGCTGTCCTCACAAAACTAAGTATAATTTCTGTTCTCATTAATATTTGGGAATACATCAAGCACTACTTCCAGAGTCCTGCTAGGTTGGAGATCCAAGGAGCCAGGAATAAAACAGCAACCCAACCAGAGATGGAGAATTACTGATCTAGTTTGCATTTGTTTCACATGCATCAGGTAATAGTGTCATCCTGTGGCACTACTTAACAAGAATTTAAGCATGAAATGTAACAATTTCTTTAGACAATTTAAAAACAAAAGATATCTTCTATGTCTCTAACCCTGAAACCCAGAGCCAAACTGGTGTTATTTCACAGAACAGTAACAAAAAGATTAGGGGACTAAGGCTGTGACATATGGGTACAGATTAAAATTGCACAAAGTAATGCATATTTTGGCTAAAAAAATACATAGAAGAAAGTCATTTTTTTGAAACATGCAAAAATAGGTACCGGATGCTCTGAGACCTGGTCTCAGAAAACTCTGCTAATTAAAATCGAAGTCTACCTTTGACCAGATAGCCTTCCTGGACTTGGTGGATAATGGCAGACTCCCTTCCTTAACAGTTTCTCTTTGTGGAATTCTGAGCCCCCACACTCACCTATACCTGAGGTATGGTATGTCACTTAGCCTCAATTAGTTATAGGATCAATATCCTTTCTTCTCACAAAACCTGATTAACCAGTACCTGAGATTCTTGAAATGTTTCCTCTTGTTAATGAGCCATTCCAAGTACCTAACGTGCCCAGCCAATGACCTTTGCCCATTCTGGATGTCTCTGTTCTAAGTTCTCCAAAACTTTATAAACCTTCATTTTCCCTAGTCTCTCTACTTACAAGTGGCCTGGATGTGATCATTCATCGTAAGTACTCACAGGCTTCCAAATCCCTGTTCAACCTCTCTGCTCCCACTGCCCTCATGGACTGTATCATCTGACAGTCTTCCCTCAAGTAACATGACTTATGGACACAGAAAATTTTGCATCGGCTTACTGCCTACACTTCCTAACCTTAAGTTTGGAGGTGTATTATAGCATGTACCACTTTAAAAACACTTTAGAGTGTTTTATTTAAGTCCCTTTGCATCTAAATATAGTATATAACCATCAGGTCTATAAAAGCCTTCAGTGATGTTGCCTCAGCCTTTGCCAATGTGAACTAAGACACACTAATTTGGAGAAATAGAAAAATAGGTGTTTTAATTTCCATGGATTTGTCCCAGTCCTTGGCCCTTTCATCATCTAGATGTCATCTATGTGTTAGCGTCTGTGTCAGCCATTGTTCTGATAAGAACAGTGGTGCTTACCATGTAAAATACCTGTCTTCTACTTTGTTTTTCCTTTAGACAAGCACACTTTGAACCCTAGATTCAGCATGGAGACCATCTGTGTGGGGTTGTAAATACATATATGGTTTTGTGTGCTTTGATTAGCCCCTTCTATTTTGGAAGATAGGTATAATTTTTAAAAGTTGGAAAATGTTTATTTTTAATTTGAGAGTATGAATTATATTGAGTTCAAGATAAGAGAAAGATTGGGTTACAGATGGTCCGAGCTGGATTCTGTCTGTCTGCCTTCCTTCCTCCTTGTGTTTGCTGATTACCAACTGGAAGCCTCTGAACCTTCCCCACAAAGGTCGAGGGCACAGACCACTGCTCAACCAGTGCTCTGAAGCTCAAGGAAAGTGCTCAGCTGCCAACATCCTGAGACAGAGCACATCTGCTCTGTGAATGCAGCTTTCCCTGACCTGAGGCATGGGAACCTCATAACATTTCCTAACCCAGGTCTCATTAGCTTGCTACAATTAGATTACTGAAGAATGCAGTTGACAAAAGAAAAAAATTATTTACAATTTCCATTGAACTTCTCTGGACTAAAATTTCATAAGGCCATTTCATGTCATTTCTCACATAATCTCACTGGGAGGAATGAAGCATTGGTATAAAGAAAGATGCTATTGGAAACATTTGCATACTAAATGCTTAATTTTGTTTTTCTTTTAGACAAACACTCTTACAATCCTGGATTCACTCTGGAGAGCATCTGAGTTTGAGGGTGGATGCATAGAAGTTTTGGGGTGTTTTGTTAGCTCTTCTTCATTTTGGCAGATAGATTGAAATTTTAAAAATTGGAAAATGCTTATTTTTAATATGAAAGTATGAGTTATATTGCATTACAGATAAATGAGAGATATATTGTGATTTATAATGCTTAAGTCATGCATAGTTATCCACAACATTATATGTGATGTACATTGAATTGAAAGGTGATTTGTATGTTGCCACAGGCTTCAGACTGTGTAGAGAAGTTGCCAGAAGTTGTTAGAGTTTTATCTGTCAAGTGTTTATACTCAATCTTCATAGAAATCACAAATCATCGTATGGCTTCAGTTTCTACATATATATGTACAGATAATTGCATCAGAGGACTCAAAAAATGTAAAGTCAGATAAATTAATTAGATATGATTTCATGAGGTGGATTATCCTTTATTATTTGAAACTTTATAAATAAATTGCACAACCAGACTTGTATAAAAATACATGGAGAAGTAAATTATTAGATTATGAAATGTGATTCTTAAGGCTGGTTGTGCTGGCACATAATTTATCTAGCACTCAGGAGGCAAGGACAGGCAGAACTCTGTAACCATGAAGACAGCTGGATCTGTAAAGTAAACATTATGAATCCGATGTCAACTAAGGCTACAATGTAACCAGGGGCTTTTCCATCTGACTTACTTGTTCCTGAAATAAGAACTCTGAGGCTTACATATTTCATGAATAAATGCTTAGGCCAAAAGCTTTGGAATCTTCCCTTAGTAGCTCATAACTTAATTACCCATGCATCTATTCTAGTGTTCTGCCATGTGGTTGGTTACTGCTCTCAGTTTCATGTGACTGTGTTCTTCAGTGTTCGGGTGAGTCTCCTACATGACTCTATCTCTGAAGTAGGATCAAGCAAGATGCTGGAAACAACATGCCTCAGCATGGTACCATCCCTGGAGTAAATCTTGTCAGGTCAGCATTTATATGTCATTAGTGTCTGATCCTTTTGCTCTGCACACACATATACACTTTAGAAGGTATTATATATTTATGCACTAACTTAAGTATGGAATGTGCCGTGTGCATAATTCAGTTAAAGGTGATTTTCTGCTCTTCCTTTGAGCAGATAGGACATCTGTCATTTTATAAGTTAGCTTAGATTATACAGCTAAACTGCAATATAAATTTCTCTCTATGTCATTCAAAAATGTGTCATGATATGTCTTGAGGATTTTGTAGCCAACAAGATGCATTGATTATGCTTACATGGTTTTCGAGTTGGAAATATCTTCATGTCTCAGCTAGGCTCAGAGCTCTTCCCATTCAGAGGGATCAGCAATTTATATTACCTGTATTGTCTTTCTTTCTGTATTCTTGTCTACAACCAAGGTCTTCAGGGCGTTTCCTCCTGTAGAGTTTTATTTTTATTGATTTGAAAGGAATCCATGACTTTTCTTTTCCTATGGAAACAAATACAAAGCTTCTCCCCCAGCGTAACTCTCTACTTTTCCTCCATGTTGTGGTTAAAACATCTGTAATAGAAACAGGCTGATTTAGTTGAGCATTTTTTCCATAATCCAATATATTTTAGCAGTTATATTATATCTCATTGATCTTTAAAAAATTTAAAGTTAATAAAGCATTATTTATTCTATCTTTGGAAAAAAACTCCATATTCCCTTCTGCTCTATGAGCATCTCCTTTAAAGTTCTGTTAAATGTCTCCATAATTGTAACTGTAACATTTTCTATGCCACAATGTCTAAAAATTGCTGAATTCTAATGCATACATATGATAAAGCATCATTAGCTTCAACTCTAATGTAAAGGCATTTCCAAGAAAGCCATGCTCTCTATTTAATGGGCAATCTCAGAATTGTCCTTTTCACAACTTAAGGGAGAAGCTCATTGTCTTCCCAAATCTGTATCAATAGTATGGCATATCAACATGTGCACATATCTTAGTTCTCCAAACGCTACAAAATGAAGAATATAATCTATTGTATAACATTGCTTTATGGTGTAGCATTGTTACATATAATCTGGATTTTTAAATTCAGAATATTTCATATCTGTGGGCTTCCATTCTAATTTCCTAAGCCATTATGGATTTTTCTCATCTGGAAATACCTTTTTTGTTGTTACTATAGGTTCCATATTGTATTCTTCTGAAGGTTCTTTATTATGATTTAAAGAGTCCTCTAACCCTGCTCTATGGCTTCCAATCTAACATTTAATCTTTCCGTTTCTTTAAGTCTGTTTTATTCTTATCTCTCCTAAAGTTTTTATACAAAACTGCAATCATTATTGAACACATACTTATTGTCATGCTGATTATCAGAACAAAAGTATACAAGGTCCTTGTACCCTCTGAAATTGCATTTTTAAATATAGAACATATTTTCTTCTAAACTTCTAACTCTCTCAAAGACTTCCCAAGTATCTTATCAAGTCTTTTGACTTTTCAGTTTTACCTGCCATTTCCTGTGCCTGTAGCCAATATTTCTCTGCAGCTCAGCTAGCATGCCACACAGGCTGCTCCTGGCTCCAATCCCTCAAATGACTCCCTTTCAGCCAGATTTTTGGCAATATAACCCTCCCTGGCTCCCCACCCCATGTGGACCTGAATTGGGATGTCTAGCTTTCTCTAGCAGGCATTTGACCTTGTTCTAGAACCATGCTGTGTTTGAAGGAGGATACAACTGCTACTACGTCTTCAGGCTCCAGTCCCAAGGGGACTGTGGAGCAGCCCCTTTACTGAGTTAGCACTCTGGCCTCTGCTTTCTACCTTCTGCCAGTTTTGCTGCAAAGTGGTGGTTTCTCTTAAAGGAGCTGCCCCATGGAATTCATTTGGCTTCAGTTTCCTGTATCAGTCTAGGAACCTGCTCTGTTTCCAAGGGGTTCTTTTTTGTACCTTCCACCTGGAACTTCTCAGACTCTAAGCCTGGTTATTTCTAAGTTGGGGTTTTGTGTCTGACAGCCCATTTGTATTCATGGGCTTTTCCACCCGGTCTAGCCTCTTTGCTCCCCAAAATAACAACTCTGAGACTTAATATTTCATGAATAAATGCCTAGACCAAGAGTTTTGTTTTGTTTCCCAACTAGTTTATAACATAATTAACTGTTTATTCCAAGTCCTACCATGTAGTTCCTTACCTTTCTTCAGATTCATGTAACCATCTCCTTCCACGTTTGGATAGATCTCCTGCCTGACTCTATCCCAGAATTACAATATCTCTTTGCTGGATGTCCCTCTTCTAATCTTGCCTAATTTCATTCATTAGCCATAGGCTTTTTATTGGCAGGTGATGCTTAAGAGGTCTGCTGTATACTATATAGTGAGACCCAGTTGAAAGAAAGAAAGAAAGAAAGAAAGAAAGAAAGAAAGAAAGAAAGAAAGAAAGAAAGAAAGAAAGAGAGAGAGAAAGAGAGAAAGAAAGAGGGAGAGAGAGAGAGAGAAAAGAGAGAAAAGAGAGAAAGGAAGAAAGCAAAGGAAAGGAGGAAAAGTAACTCTTTGATGTATACTAGAAATAAACTAATGATTTTAAATATACATAGCAAATGAGAGGGATGGGATGGACCAAAGCAGCATCCTCTCACACAGCTGTATTCTTCCATTCTCTACATCCACTGGTAGATTGAGAGAATTAGGCATCAAAGTATTCTTAGGTGAGCAAAGAAGTAAAGGAAAATAAATGTTGTATTTGTTGGAATGACCAAAAGAAATCCTCTCCTTAGTCAAACCTATATTTAATTTTCCAGGAGTAAGTCCTAGCTAGTGCAGGTGAAGGTCATACATGAACACAAACAATTCAGAGATCAGTGTGCCCATTCTCAACTCTGTGATTTCCTGAATGGGGACTAATCTGTGCTGTTGGAGGAATGCTTGTCATTATGACTAGGAGGATGTTTATTTCAGGCACAAGGGTTCTTCCCTGATTCAATAACTAAGGACACACAGGCTTGCTAAAATGATGGATTGGAAAAATCCTAGTGTCTTTGCTATAGATATATATTACAGCTCTCATTTTAAATGTTTGTGATTATATTACACTATGGGAAAAGGCAAATCATCATTTACTCACAGGTTTAACAGTAACATAATAAATATTAGTTATTGCTAATATGGCAATTTGCAATGTAGAGAATGAAGCATAAGTTAATATAAATTCTGAGTTAATGAATATATTTACTATTCAAACAAAGCCATTTTATGTTTTTAAGATGCAGAAGAGCTTCCAAAAGGACACAGAAATTAATAGAATAGAAATAGATGTTAACATGTATACACATAAACACAAAGAATATTCTCTATTCTCTTGGTGATAGATAAGTGATAGCTTAATTTTGGAAAGAATTTTAATATATGTACATACAGTAAAGCACACTATATAACTTTGAAATGACTGTGTGTGTATGTATGTGTATGTGTGTGTGCATGAGTGAACATGTGTGCACCTCTGAACACATGTGTATGGAGACCACAGGATAACATTGAATGCTATTCATTAGATACAATTAACCTTTTTATGGTATTAAAAATAAATATTTTGTTAATTAGATTAAAAAAACTGTGGATAGTAAGATGGTGAGATATGATACTCATCATCTGATTGAAACAAAATATAGAGACCAGAGCACAATTACAGAAGGCACAAGTGTACCAGAGACATGTAAAATGGTGAGATATCTCATCAGGGAAAGAAACTAGTGAAAGTGTCTAAAGCCATAAGAAAATATTCACTTATTTATTAAAATGGTGAGGACAGAGGAAGTAAGCACTATCCTTGTACTTTTATCGTAACTTTGTGTTTGTCTAAATGTGCAGATGCATGGATTTTAGAGGAGAACTTTGGGTACATTGTTCTATTACTTTATTCTTTATTCGCAAAAGACAAGTCCTCTTATGGAATCTGAAGCTAGACTGGAGGAGAACAAGCCCTGGTGATCTCTGTCTCTGCTCCTTACAAAGTGTGAATTATAGGCATGTGCATGTGGGGGGGGAGGGGAAGGGGAAGAGAGAGACAGGGACTGGGAGGGAGAGGGAGAAGAAGAGGGAGAGGGAGAGAGAAACCCACCTTTTTCTATGACATTTGAAGAATTGAACTCAGGTCCTTATATTTGTGCATCAAGCATTCCTACCAGCTTAGCCATTTTCCCAGTTGCTGAGATTACTTTGTCTCTTAATAAACTTTTCTCATTGGAATTAATGGAGTCAATTACTTTAATTATTCTTTTAAACTATAAAGGTTTCCATGGCTGGCATTTGGGAGTTGTAGTAATTTTCCATCAGCTAGTTCCACTAAATTTCACTGTCAATAAATCTGACAACTTATTTGCTGAATTGTTTCATACAGGTTATGGAAATTCACTCATTTATTTTCATAATATAAAGAAAATATGAATTCAAAATAGTTGTATTTGAAAACTAATGTTTGAGTGCTAGATGGCACTTAAGTTTTGAGGGAAGTAAAAGGCTCTGTGCATTCTACCAAGGGTTTCATGTGCTCAAATGATTGTACGCATGAGGCTCAAGGCATGAATTTTGATCAAGAGGAAAGGTCACATCTTAGACACCAGTATTCTAGTCTTCTTACCTCTTTCTTCTTGATTTACACACCTGCATAACTACCCGGAATACACAGAGAAAAACTTTCATATCATGTGGGACCTAGTCTTCATCTTGTTGAGTCTAGACTGCTCTTTTTCCTCCTTTCCAGGGAAAGTTTAAATAGTGCAAAGGTAAAAATTTTTAAAAAAAGAGATTATAAACTTAGTACTAGAATTCCCACTAGTTCTAATCTGGTGTTGAGAATGCCTTTCTTGACTTTCTAGGCTCTTAACAGAAAACAGCTTTGATGTAATTCATATGCAGCAGCTTCAAATCCATCATCTCATCTATTCACTGGAAGGTAAGTCTGATACAAGTAATAGTTTTGTATTGTATCCTTAAAGGTTATGAGTGCTTGGATTGCTAGATATCTATAAGATTAATCCATATTACAAATGTAATATATTAAATTATGAAAATCATAATGACCACAATTTACTTAGTATTTACTAATCAGAAAGTATTTTATACTACTATTTTTCATGTTCATGACAATACTGAATCATAAAAAAATGTTATATATTTAGCACAGGTTAGTAATTATGTGTCCAAAAGTTGTATGTTAATAAATTTGGAATAACTGAATTGAGCAGTTAGTATTAAAGACAAAATATCATTAATGCCACATAAAATAGTTTGTAATGCAATTTTCCCTTTAAAATAGAGCTAAAATATTTAGAAGAACCTTCAGTAACAACATTTCTAGGAATAAATGCAATGTTCATCATGTGTGTCTTTTCTTTAGCTATTTTGTTTATTTTTGTGCTTATATATAAAATATATATGCAAATGGTTTGTATTTGAAGAAATCACATTCTTATGACAATAATATTAACAAAAATTATGGTGTGAGAAGCTCATGACTAAGAAAAAGAACAAGGTCCAGTGATGACCCAGTATGTGAATGCTCAGGGGGAAAGTGGTCCTGATTGAAGGAATTATGTCACCTGCTAAGGGCATGTGCATGGCTTCCTTCCATCTCCTCACATTCTTCCTTGCTGCCTGCCAGAAAGCAGAATTTCCATCCCCATGATATTCTGACTTATCTCCAGCCCATAGTGGTAGCATGAGTACATCTTGAACTGAAATCTTGCCAAAAATTAGGTTTTTCTTTCTTCAACTTGGATTTCTTGGGTATTTTGTTAAGCATCACATAAAGAGCTGAATACTAAGTCTTAAGGAAAAAAATTCAATTTTCTGATTTTTTAAAATGAAAATTCCTGAATCTGCCTTTAGAAGGCAGGTTTAAGAAATAACTGAGACTGGAATGTTGCTCAATCCTCAACAGGTCAAAAAACAAACAAAACCTTGCATTATTGTAATTCAATATCAGAAAAACAGAACAAGTGTTTATGAAAAAAATTCACAACAAAATGTAATTTTTAAAAATATCTGTATCAATACTGTTTAATTCCTGCGCTTAAGGTATAATTTGGAAATTGGAAGATTAGGATATTAAATGTATGCATATAGTATGTATATGATGTATATAAGTGTTATATATATGTGAATGCATGTTTGTGCTTTTGAGAGAAGTGTGGCTATAGGTGTAATCCCAGCATTCATTTCATAATTAGGAATTCTAATGAGAAGTCCATCCTTTACTGAGTTTTTTGGATCTATCATTTCTTTAAGAGCAGATATATGATGTACCAAATTACAGTCAATTGGAGCCACATTTCAGTTCGTGTAAAGGTAACAGCTGAATTTCAGAACTAAATCTGACCAAGTTGTCCAAACTTCTGTTGTTAAAACTACAAATGATTAAAAAATTATCTTTTATGTATTTGTTGTGGATGTGGATGTGTGAGTGTGCCTGTGTGTGTTTCTGTGTTTATTTGTGTGTGCCTACATGATATATGTGAAACCTGTGCCAAATCACAAATGGGGGTACGAGGAGCAACTGGGGAGTCAGGTCAGTCCTGCCTGAGTCACTCTGGTTCCCAGGCCTTACTCATTGAGCTACTCCTGTAAAGCCCAGAAGAAACTATTTAGAATCCAGTTTTAATTGTTACTTAGATTATAAAGTGCAAAACTAGTACTTCTTTGAAACTGTATCCTTAAACAATGAAAAATTAAAGACCCTAGAAATACACAGTGGATTAACTTGTCGGCAATTTCTACATTATTTGGTATTGCAAACTCACAAAGGGAATAAAAACCTGATTTTGGTTACTAGCATGAAAATTAACCTAAATATTCTGCAATCTAGTACTATTAAAAGTGAAAAATATGAAAGGCTAAGCAATAAGTGGACATAGGCAGGACTTTGGTTATTTTACTTTTGAGATAAGGTATAATTTCTGTTGGTTAGTTTAGACAAGCTGAAATTTCAATAATCTAAATGACAAAATGAAGTTTAGATAATACAGAAAGGGTTTCTTGATATTAATTTTAAATATAATTAGTAAATATAAACAGGAGAATTAATAATGATACTTAATATTTGAGGTGTAATGGATTCTAAAATTTTCCTGTTTTATTTTCAATATGTTTTATACTGTGGTTATTAATACTTTTTATTAGATAAATTTCCTCATCCTAAAATTTATTAGAAAATTAGATGATATCTTGATTATTTAAGCAAATATAAATGGAGTAGTAGTCTATTTATATAATTGTACCAATTTTATTTATTTATGTGATTAAAATACAAATGTTTTTCTTAAAGAACACAGTTGCTGGACTTAGTGTTGCAAGCACTTAGAATAGTGATGATAAGCATATCAAGTCAAATATTACATTGTCCAAATAAGCTAATCTTAATAAACAATACCAATAAGACCAAACAAAACAGAACTTTAAGTCCACATAAGGATGGTTGGAATGTCTTCATTAAACATAGTCTCTACACTTGCAAAAACCCAGTCTATGATGCTTTTCTTTCAAGAAAACCAGGATGGTAAAGTTTATGCTTTGTTTCCTTTATTGGCTTCTATTTCCTACATGTGACTCTCATCCTGACACTCATGTTCAATAATAAGCTCCCAATTTGTGGCTACCAGATTCTTACAACCATTAAGTAGATATTAAGAAACAGTCAAAATGACTGACTTCCTAGGTGGGATTTTTCTCAACATCAGAAAAGGAGACATATTCCCTGCCTGCTGGTCACTTAACAATCTCAGTACCCCATGAGGTCTGTCCTGTCTCCACTGTGCTCCATCTTTTGGTACATACCTCTAATCATAAACCCAGATGCCTGCGGATGTTAGTGACCACAAGATGAAAACTCTTACTGCAATTACCTGCCTGCCAGGCCCTCTAGGGAAACCTAGCAAGGGAGAGCCCCACCTACAAGCTCTGTATTTCATTTGCTGGATCACAGATCTCCCTGTATCCCTGAAGACCTGCTCCTTCATAGGACAAAAAACAACCTGCAAATGTCAGGGACCACCAGCTACACCTGTATCACTGGAGGCCTGTCCACTCCCCAAGGCAACCAGAAGCCTGAAGTCATGAGAGCTTGCCAGTTCTGCCTGCATCCCTGGAGGCCTGCTGCCACCAGGGAATACCAGGCCTGTCAAAAGTAGGGACAACCAGATAGCTAAAGGCCAGTGCAAGAACACAATCAACAAAAGCCAGGTCAATATGAAACTACCAGAATCAGCTCTCCAACTACAGCAAGCCCTAAGTATTCTATCACAACCGAATCCTAAGAAAGTGACCTTAAATCTAGCCTTATGAAAATCATAATGGCTTTAAGAGGAAAAGAATAAATCCCTTAAAGAAATACAGGACAATACAATCAAACATATAGAATTCCTCCCTTACAGAGGAAAGGAATACAAAATTTGAACACAATTCTTTAGAGACTTTGAAAGAACAATGCTCAACTTCATATGGAAAAACAAAAAACCCAGCATAGCAAAAAAAAAAAAAAAAAAAAAAAAA